>JBBPBR010000753.1:499717-523444 GCA_037974775.1 Cicer pinnatifidum
GGCTTATTCTTGTCCAATTAGGGTTTCTAACCAATCTTGTGCATCCAATAGGTGTGTTGGTGTCATTGGATGAACATTTAGGTCATTTTCGTCCTCCCTAGGCTTATTTATGTCCAATTAGGGTTTTTAACCAATCTTGTGCATCCAATAAGTTCAATTGTGTCATTGTATGAACATTTAGATCATTTTCGTCCTCCCTAGGCTTATTTTTGTCCAATTACGGTTTTTAACCAATCTTGTGCATCCAATAAGTTCATTTGTGTCATTGGATTAACATTTAGTTCGTTTTCGTCCTCCCTAGGCTTATTCTTGTCCAATTAGGGTTTCTACCCAATCTTGTGCATCCAATAGGTGTGTTTGTGACATTGGATGAACATTTAGGTCATTTTCGTCCTCCCTAGGCTTATTCTTGTCCCATTAGGGTTTTTAACCAATCTTGTGCATCCAATAAGTTCAATTGTGACATTGGATGAACATTTAGGTCATTTTCGTCTTCCCTAGGCTTATTCTTGTCCAATTAGGGTTTTTAACCAATCTTGTGCATCCAATATGTTCATTTGTGTCATTGGATGAACATTTAGGTCATTTTCGTCCTCCCTAGGCTTATTCTTGTCCAATTAGGGTTTCTAAACAATCTTGTGCATCCAATAGGTGTGTTTGTGTCATTGGATGAACATTTAGGTCATTTTCGTCCTCCCTAGGCTTATTCTTGACCAATTAGGGTTTTTAACCTATGTTGTGCATCCAATAAGTTCATTTGTGTCATTAGATTAACATTTAGGTCATTTTCGTCCTCCCTAGGCTTATTCTCTTCCAATTAGGGTTTCTAACCAATCTTGTGCAACCAATAGGTGTGTTTGTGACATTGGATGAACATTTAGGTCATTTTCCTCCTCCCTAGGCTTATTCTTGTCCCATTAGGGTTTTTAACCAATCTTGTGCATCCAATAAGTTCAATTGTGTCATTGGATGAACATTTAGGTCATTTTCGTCTTCCCTAGGCTTATTCTTGTCCAATTAGGGTTTTTAACCAATCTTGTGCATCCAATATGTTCATTTGTGTCATTGGATGAACATTTAGGTCATTTTCGTCCTCCCTAGGCTTATTCTTGTCCAATTAGGGTTTCTAAACAATCTTGTGCATCCAATAGGTGTGTTTGTGTTATTGGATGAACATTTAGGTAATTTTCGTCCTCCCTAGGCTTATTCTTGTCCAATTAGGGTTTTTAACCAATCTTGTGCATCCAATAAGTTCATTTGTGTCATTGGATTAACATTTAGGTCATTTTCGTCCTCCCTAGGCTTATTCTTGTCCAATTAGGGTTTTTAACCAATCTTGTGCATCCAATAGGTGTGTTTGTGTCATTGGATGAACATTTAGGTCATTTTCGTCCTCCCTAGGCTTATTCTTGTCCAATTAGGGTTTTTAACCAATCTTGTGTATACAATTGGTGTGTTTGTGTCATTGGATGAACATTTAGGTCATTTTTGTCCCCCCTAGGCTTATTCTTGTCCAATTAGGGTTTTTAACCAATCTTGTGCATCCAATAAGTTCATTTGTGTCATTGGATGAACATTTAGGTCATTTTCGTCCTCCCTAGGCTTATTCTTGTCCAATTAGGGTTTTTAATTAATCTTGTGCATCCAATAAGTTCATTTGTGTCATTGGTTTAACATTTAGGTCATTTTCGTCCTCCCTAGACTTGTTCTTCTCCAATTAGGGTTTCTAACGAATCTTGTGCATCCAATAGGTGTGTTTGTTTCATTGGATGAACATTTAGGTCATTTTCGTCCTCCCTAGGCTTATTCTTGTCCTAATAGGGTTTTTAACCAATCTTGCGCATCCAATAGGTGTGTTTGTGTCATTGGATGAACATTTAGGTCATTTTCGTCCTCCCTAGGCTTATTCTTGTCCAATTAGGGTTATTAACCAATGTTGTGCATCCAATAAGTTCATTTGTCTCATTGGATGAACATTTAGGTCATTTTCGTCCACCCTAGGCTTATTCTTGTCCAATTAGGGTTTTTAACCAATCTTCTGCATCCGATAAGTTCATTTGTGTCATTGGATGAACATTTAGGTCATTTTCGTCCTCCCAAGGCTTATTCTTGTGCAATTAGGGTTTTTAACCAATCTTGTGCAACCAATAAATTCATTTGTGTCATTGGATGAACATTTAGGTCATTTTCGTCTTGCCTAGGCTTATTCTTGTCCAATTATGGTTTTTAAGCAATCTTGTGCATCCAATAAGTTCATTTGTGTCATTGGATGAACATTTAGGTCATTTTCGTCCTCCCTAGGCTTATTCTTGTCCAATTAGGGTTTCTAACCAATCTTGTGCATCCAATAGGTGTATTTATTTCATTGGATGAACATTTAGGTCAATTTCGTCCTCCTTAGGCTTATTCTTGTCCAATTAGGGTTTTTAAGCAATCATGTGCATCCAATAAGTTCATTTGTGTCATTGGATGAACATTTAGGTCATTTTCGTCTTCCCTAGGCTTATTCTTGTCCAATTAGGGTTTCTAACCAATCTTGTGCATCCAATAGGTGTGTTTGTAACATTGGATGAACATTTAGGTCATTTTCGTCCTCCCTAATCTTATTCTTGTCCAATTAGGGTTTTTAAGCAATCTTGTGCATCCAATAACTTCATTTGTGTCATTGGATTAACATTTAGGTCATTTTCATCCTCCCTAGGCTTATTGTTGTCCAATTAGGGTTTTTAACCAATCTTGTACATCCAATAGGTGTGTTTGTGTCATTGGAGGAACATTTAGGTCATTTTCGTCCTCCCTAGGCTTATTCTTGTCCAATTAGGGTTTTTAACCAATCTTGTGCATCCAATAGGTGTGTTTGTGTCATTGGATGAACATTTAGGTCATTTTCGTCCTCCCTAGGCTTATTCTTGTCCAATTAGGGTTTTTAACCAATCTTGTGCATCCAATAAGTTCATTTGTGTCATTGGATGAACATTAATGTCATTTTCGTCCTCCCTAGGCTTATTCTTGTCCAATTAGGGTTTCTAACCAATCTTTTGCATCCAATAGGTGTGTTTGTGTCAGTGGATGAACTTTTAGGTCATTTTCGTCCTCCCTAGGCTTATTCTTGTCCAATTAGGGTTTTTAACCAATCTTGTGCATCCAATAGGTGTGTTTGTGTCATTGGATGAACATTTAGGTCATTTTCGTCCTCCCTAGGCTTATTCTTGTCCAATTAGGGTTTTTAACCAATCTTGTGCATCCAATAGGTGTGTTTGTGTCATTGGATGAACATTTAGGTCATTTTCGTCCTCCCTAGGCTTATTCTTGTCCAATTAGGGTTTTTAACCAATCTTGTGCATCCAATAAGTTCATTTGTGTCATTGGATAATCATTTAGGTCATTTTCGTCCACCCTAGGCTTATTCTTGTCCAATTAGGGTTTTTAACCAATCTTGTGCATCCAATAAGTTCATTTGTGTCATTGGATGAACATTTAGGTCATTTTCGTCCTGCGTAGGCTTATTCTTGTCCAATTAGGGTTTTTAACCAATCTTGTGCATCCAATAGGTGTGTGTGTGTCATTGGATGAACATTTAGGTCATTTTCGTCCTCCCTAGGCTTATTCTTGTCCAATTAGGGTTTTTAACCAATCTTGTGCATCCAATAGGTGTGTTTGTGTCATTGGATGAACATTTAGGTCATTTTCGTCCTCCCTAGGCTTATTCTTGTCCAATTAAGGTTTTTTTCCAATCTTGTGCATCCAATAAGTTCATTTGTGTCAATGGATAAACATTTAGGTCATTTTCGTCCACCCTAGGCTTATTCTTGTCCAATTAGGGTTTTTAACCAATCTTGTGCATCCAATAAGTTCATTTGTGTCATTGGATGAACATTTAGGTCATTTTCGTCCTCCGTAGGCTTATTCTTGTCCAATTAGGGTTTCTAACCAATCTTGTGCATCCAATAGGTGTATTTATTTCATTGGATGAACATTTAGGTCATTTTCGTCCTCCTTAGGCTTATTCTTGTCCAATTAGGGTTTTTAAGCAATCCTGTGCATCCAATAAGTTCATTTGTGTCATTGGATGAACATTTAGGTCATTTTCGTCTTCCCTAGGCTTATTCTTGTCCAATTAGGGTTTCTAACCCATCTTGTGCATCCAATAGGTGTGTTTGTGTCATTGGATGAAACTTTAAGTCATTTTCGTCCTCCCTAGGCTTATTCTTGTCCAATTAGGGTTTTTAACCAATCTTGTGCATCCAATAGGTGTGTTTGTGTCATTGGATGGACATTTAGGTCATTTTTTTCCTCCCTAGTCTTATTCTTGTCCAATTAGGGTTTTAAGCAATCTTGTGCATCCAATAAGTTCATTTGTGTGATTGGATTAACATTTAAGTCATTTTCGTCCTCCCTAGGCTTAGTTTTGTCCAATTAGGGTTTCTAACGAATCTTGTGGATCCAATAGGTGTGTTTGTGTCATTGGATGAACATATAGGTCATTTTCGTCCTCCCTAGTCTTATTCTTGTCCAATTAGGGTTTTAAGCAATCTTGTGCATCCAATAAGTTCATTTGTGTCATTGGATTAAGATTTAAGTCATTTTCGTCCTCCCTAGGCTTATTCTTGTCCAGTTAGGGTTTTTAACCAATCTTGCGCAACCAATAGGTGTGTTTGTGTCATTGGATGAACATTTAGGTCATTTTTGTCCTCCCTAGGCTTATTCTTGTCCAATTAGGGTTTTTAACCAATCATGTGCATCCAATAGGTGTGTTTGTGTCATTGGATGAACATTTAGGTCATTTTCATCCTCCCTAGGCTTATTCTTGTCCAATTAGGGTTTTTAACCAATCTTGTGCATCCAATATGTGTGTTTGTGTCATTTGATGAACATTTAGGTCATTTTCGTCAATCTTTTGCATCCAATAAGTTCATTTGTGTCATTGGATTAACATTTAAGTCATTTTCGTCCTCCCTAGGCTTATTCTTGTCCAATTAGGGTTTTTAACAAATCTTGTGCATCCAATAGGTGTGTTTGTCTCATTGGATGAACATTTAAGTCATTTTCATCCTCCCTAGGCTTATTCTTGTCCAATTGGGGTTTTTTAGCTATCTTGTGCATCCAATAAGTTCATTTGTGTCATTGGATGATTATTTAGGTCATTTTCGTCCTCCCTAGGCTTATTCTTGTCCAATTAGGGTTTTAAGCAATCTTGTGCATCCAATAAGTTCATTTGTGTCATTGGATTAAGATTTAAGTCATTTTCGTCCTCCCTAGGCTTATTCTTGTCCAATTAGGGTTTTTTTACCAATCTTGTGCATCCAATAGGTGCGTTTGTGTCATTCGATGAACATTTAGGTCATTTTCGTCCTCCCTAGGCTTATTCTTGTCCAATTAGGGTTTTTAAGCAATCTTGTCAATCCAATAACTTCATTTGTGTCATTGGATTATCATTTAGGCCTTTTTCGTCCTCCCAAGGCTTATTCTTGTCCAATTAGGGTTTTAAGCAATCTTGTGCATCCAATAAGTTCATTTGTGTCATTGGATTAAGATTTAAGTCATTTTCGTCCTCCCTAGGCTTATTCTTGTCCAGTTAGGGTTTTTAACCAATCTTGTGCATCCAATAGGTGTGTGTGTGTCATTGGATGAACATTTAGGTCATTTTCGTCCTCCCTAGGCTTATACTCTTCCAATTAGGGTTTTTAACCAATCTTGAGCATCCAATAGGTGTGTTTGTGTCAATGGATGAACATTTAGGTCATTTTCGTCCTCGCTAGGCTTATTCTTGTCCAATTAGGGTTTTTAACCAATCTTGTGCATCCAATAAGTTCATTTGTGTCATTGGATAAACATTTAGGTCATTTTCGTCCTCCCTAGGCTTATTCTTGTCCAATTAGGGTTTCTAACGAATCTTGTGCATCCAATAGGTGTATTTGTGTCATTGGATGAACATTTAGGTCATTTTCGTCCTCCCTAGGCTTATTCTTGTCTAAATAGGGTTTTTAATCAATCTTGTGCATCCAATAAGTTCATTTGTGTTATTGGATGAACATTTAGGTCATTTTCGTCCTCCCTAGGCTTATTCTTGTCCAATTAGGGTTTTTAACCAATCTTGTGCATCCAATAGGTGTGTTTGTGTCATTGGATGAACATTTAGGTCATTTTCGTCCTCCCTAGGCTTATTCTTGTCCAATTAGGGTTTTTAACCAATCTTGTGCATCCAATAAGTTCATTTGTGTCATTTGATTAACATTTAAGTCATTTTCGTCCTCCCTAGGTTTATTCTTGTCCAATTAGGGTTTCTAACCAATCTTGTGCATCCAATAGGTGTGTTTGTGTCATTGGTTGAACATTTAGGTCATTTTCGTCCTCCCTAGGCTTATTCTTGTCCAATTAGGGTTTTTAACCAATCTTGTGCATCCAATAGGTGTGTTTGTGTCATTGGATGAACATTTAGGTCATTTCCGTCCTCCCTAGTCTTATTCTTGTCCAATTAGGGTTTTAATCAATCTTGTGCATCCAATAAGTTCATTTGTGTCATTGGTTGAACATTTAGGTCATTTTCGTCCTCCCTAGGCTTATTCTTGTCCAATTAGGGTTTTTAACCAATCTTGTGCATCCAATAGGTGTGTTTGTGTCATTGGATAAACATTTAGGTCATTTTCTTCCTCCCTAGTCTTATTCTTGTCCAATTAGGGTTTTAATCAATCTTGTGCATCCAATAAGTTCATTTGTGTCATTGGTTGAACATTTAGGTCATTTTCGTCCTCCCTAGGCTTATTCTTGTCCAATTAGGGTTTTTAACCAATCTTGTGCATCCAATAGGTGTGTTTGTGTCATTGGACGAACATTTAGGTCATTTTCGTCCTCCCTAGGCTTATTATTGTCCAATTAGGGTTTTTAACCAAACTTGTGCATCCAATAAGTTCATTTGTGTCATTGGATGAACATTTAGGTCATTTTCATCCTCCCTAGGCTTATTCTTGTCCAATTAGGGTTTTTAACCAATCTTGTGCATCCAATAAGTTCATTTGTGTCATTGGATGAACATTTAGGTCATTTTCGTCCTCCCTAGTCTTATTCTTGTCCAATTTAGGTTTTAAGCAATCTTGTGCATCCAATAAGTTCATTTGTGTCATTGGATGAACATTTAGGTCATTTTTGTCCTCCCTAGGCTGATTCTTGTCCAATTAGGGTTTTTAACCAATCTTGTGCATCCAATAGGTGTGTTTGTGTCATTGGATGAACATTTAGGTCATTTTCGTCCTCCCTAGGCTTATTCTTGTCCAATTAGGGTTTTTAACCAATCTTGTGCATACAATAGGTGTGTTTGTGTCATTGGATAAACATTTAGGTCATTTTCGTCCTCCCAAGTCTTATTCTTGTCCAATTAGGGTTTTTATGCAATCTTGTGCATCCAATAGGTGTGTTTGTGTCATTGGATGAACATTTAGGTCATTTTCGTCCTCCCTAGGCTTATTCTTGTCCAATTAAGGTTTTTATCCAATCTTGTGCATCCAATAAGTTCATTTGTGTCAATGGATAAACATTTAGGTCATTTTCGTCCACCCTAGGCTTATTCTTGTCCAATTAGGGTTTTTAACCAATCTTGTGCATCCAATAAGTTCATTTGTGTCATTGGATGAACATTTAGGTCATTTTCGTCCTCCGTAGGCTTATTCTTGTCCAATTAGGGTTTCTAACCAATCTTGTGCATCCAATAGGTGTATTTATTTCATTGGATGAACATTTAGGTCATTTTCGTCCTCCTTAGGCTTATTCTTGTCCAATTAGGGTTTTTAAGCAATCCTGTGCATCCAATAAGTTCATTTGTGTCATTGGATGAAGATTTAGGTCATTTTCGTCTTCCCTAGGCTTATTCTTGTCCAATTAGGGTTTCTAACCCATCTTGTGCATCCAATAGGTGTGTTTGTGTCATTGGATGAAACTTTAAGTCATTTTCGTCCTCCCTAGGCTTATTCTTGTCCAATTAGGGTTTTTAACCAATCTTGTGCATCCAATAGGTGTGTTTGTGTCATTGGATGGACATTTAGGTCATTTTTTTCCTCCCTAGTCTTATTCTTGTCCAATTAGGGTTTTAAGCAATCTTGTGCATCCAATAAGTTCATTTGTGTGATTGGATTAACATTTAAGTCATTTTCGTCCTCCCTAGGCTTAGTTTTGTCCAATTAGGGTTTCTAACGAATCTTGTGGATCCAATAGGTGTGTTTGTGTCATTGGATGAACATATAGGTCATTTTCGTCCTCCCTAGTCTTATTCTTGTCCAATTAGGGTTTTAAGCAATCTTGTGCATCCAATAAGTTCATTTGTGTCATTGGATTAAGATTTAAGTCATTTTCGTCCTCCCTAGGCTTATTCTTGTCCAGTTAGGGTTTTTAACCAATCTTGCGCAACCAATAGGTGTGTTTGTGTCATTGGATGAACATTTAGGTCATTTTTGTCCTCCCTAGGCTTATTCTTGTCCAATTAGGGTTTTTAACCAATCATGTGCATCCAATAGGTGTGTTTGTGTCATTGGATGAACATTTAGGTCATTTTCATCCTCCCTAGGCTTATTCTTGTCCAATTAGGGTTTTTAACCAATCTTGTGCATCCAATATGTGTGTTTGTGTCATTTGATGAACATTTAGGTCATTTTCGTCAATCTTTTGCATCCAATAAGTTCATTTGTGTCATTGGATTAACATTTAAGTCATTTTCGTCCTCCCTAGGCTTATTCTTGTCCAATTAGGGTTTTTAACAAAACTTGTGCATCCAATAGGTGTGTTTGTCTCATTGGATGAACATTTAAGTCATTTTCATCCTCCCTAGGCTTATTCTTGTCCAATTGGGGTTTTTTAGCTATCTTGTGCATCCAATAAGTTCATTTGTGTCATTGGATGATTATTTAGGTCATTTTCGTCCTCCCTAGGCTTATTCTTGTCCAATTAGGGTTTTAAGCAATCTTGTGCATCCAATAAGTTCATTTGTGTCATTGGATTAAGATTTAAGTCATTTTCGTCCTCCCTAGGCTTATTCTTGTCCAATTAGGGTTTTTTTACCAATCTTGTGCATCCAATAGGTGCGTTTGTGTCATTCGATGAACATTTAGGTCATTTTCGTCCTCCCTAGGCTTATTCTTGTCCAATTAGGGTTTTTAAGCAATCTTGTCAATCCAATAACTTCATTTGTGTCATTGGATTATCATTTAGGCCTTTTTCGTCCTCCCAAGGCTTATTCTTGTCCAATTAGGGTTTTAAGCAATCTTGTGCATCCAATAAGTTCATTTGTGTCATTGGATTAAGATTTAAGTCATTTTCGTCCTCCCTAGGCTTATTCTTGTCCAGTTCGGGTTTTTAACCAATCTTGTGCATCCAATAGGTGTGTGTGTGTCATTAGATGAACATTTAGGTCATTTTCGTCCTCCCTAGGCTTATTCTTGTCCAATTAGGGTTTTTAACCAATCTTGTGCATCCAATAGGTGTGTTTGTGTCATTGGATGAACATTTAGGTCATTTTCGTCCTCCCTAGGCTTATTCTTGTCTAATTAGGGTTTTTAACCAATCTTGTGCATCCAATAAGTTCATTTGTGTCATTGGATCAACATTTAGGTCATTTTCGTCCACCCTAGGCTTATTCTTGTCCAATTAGGGTTTTTAACCAATCTTGTGCATTCAATAAGTTCATTTGTGTCATTGGATGAACATTTAGGTCATTTTCGTCCTCCGTAGGCTTATTCTTGTCCAATTAGGGTTTTTAACCAATCTTGTGCATCCAATAAGTTCATTTGTGTCATTGGTTTAACATTTAGGTCATTTTCGTCCTCCGTAGGCTTATTCTTGTCCAATTAGGGTTTTTAACTATTCTTGTGCATCCAATACGCGTGTTTGTGTCATTGGATAAACATTTAAGTCATTTTCGTCCTCCCTAGACTTATTCTTGTCCAATTAGGGTTTCTAACGAATCTTGTGCATCCAATAGGTGTGTTTGTTTCATTGGATGAACATTTAGGTCATTTTCGTCCTCCCTAGGCTTATTCTTGTCCTAATAGGGTTTTTAACCAATCTTGCGCATCCAATAGGTGTGTTTGTGTCATTGGATGAACATTTAGGTCATTTTCGTCCTCCCTAGGCTTATCCTTGTCCAATTAGGGTTTTTAACCAATGTTGTGCATCCAATAAGTTCATTTGTCTCATTGGATGAACATTTAGGTCATTTTCGTCCACCCTAGGCTTATTCTTGTCCAATTAGGGTTTTTAACCAATCTTCTGCATCCGATAAGTTCATTTGTGTCATTGGATGACCATTTAGGTCATTTTCGTCCTCCCAAGGGTTATTCTTGTCCAATTAGGGTTTTTAACCAATGTTGTGCATCCAATAATTTCATTTGTCTCATTGGATGAACATTTAGGTCATTTTCGTCCACCCTAGGCTTATTCTTGTCCAATTAGGGTTTTTAACCAATCTTCTGCATCCGATAAGTTCATTTGTGTCATTGGATGAACATTTAGGTCATTTTCGTCCTCCCAAGGCTTATTCTTGTGCAATTAGGGTTTTTAACCAATCTTGTGCAACCAATAAATTCATTTGTGTCATTGGATGAACATTTAGGTCATTTTCGTCTTGCCTAGGCTTATTCTTGTCCAATTATGGTTTTTAAGCAATCTTGTGCATCCAATAAGTTCATTTGTGTCATTGGATGAACATTTAGGTCATTTTCGTCCTCCCTAGGCTTATTCTTGTCCAATTAGGGTTTCTAACCAATCTTGTGCATCCAATAGGTGTATTTATTTCATTGGATGAACATTTAGGTCATTTTGGTCCTCCTTAGGCTTATTCTTGTCCAATTAGGGTTTTTAAGCAATCTTGTGCATCCAATAAGTTCATTTGTGTCATTGGATAAACATTTAGGTCATTTTCGTCTTCCCTAGGCTTATTCTTGTCCAATTAGGGTTTCTAACCAATCTTGTGCATCCAATAGGTGTGTTTGTGTCATTGGATGAACATTTAGGTCATTTTCGTCCTCCCTAGTCTTATTCTTGTCCAATTAGGGTTTTAAGCATTCTTGTGCATCCAATGTGTGTGTTTGTGTCATTGGATGCACATTTAGGTCATTTTCATCCTCCATAGGCTTGTTCGTGTCCAATTAGGGTTTCTAACGAATCTTGTGCATCCAATAGGTGTGTTTGTGTCATTGGATGAAAATTTAAGTCATTTTCGTCCTCCCTAGGCTTATTCTTGTCCAATTAGGGTTTTTAAGCAATCTTGTGCATCCAATAACTTCATTTGTGTCATTGGATTAACATTTAGGTCATTTTCATCCTCCCTAGGCTTATTGTTGTCCAATTAGGGTTTTTAACCAATCTTGTGCATCCAATAGGTGTGTTTGTGTCATTGGATGAACATTTAGGTCATTTTCGTCCTCCCTAGGCTTATTCTTGTCCAATTAGGGTTTTTAACCAATCTTGTGCATCCAATAGGTGTGTTTGTGTCATTGGATGAACATTTAGGTCATTTTCGTCCTCCCTAGGCTTATTCTTGTCCAATTAGGGTTTTTCACCAATCTTGTGCATCCAATAAGTACATTTGTGTCATTGGATAAACATTTAGGTCATTTTCGTCCACCCTAGGCTTATTCTTGTCCAATTAGGGTTTTTAACCAATCTTGTGCATCCAATAGGTGTGTTTGTGTCATTTGATGAACATTTAGGTCATTTTCGTCCTCCCTAGGCTTATTCTTGTCCAATTAGGGTTTTAAGCCAATCTTGTGCATCCAATAGGTGTGTTTGTGTCATTTGATGAACATTTAGGTCATTTTCGTCCTCCCTAGGCTTATTCTTGTCCAATTAGGGTTTTTAACCAATCTTGTGCATCCAATAGGTGTGTTTGTGTCATTTGATGAACATTTAGGTCATTTTCGTCCTCTGTAGGCTTATTCTTGTCCAATTAGGGTTTTTAACCAATCTTGTGCAACCAATAAGTTCATTTGTGTCATTGGATGAACATTTAGGTCATAATCGTCCACCCTAGCCTTATTCTAGTCCAATTAGGGTTTTTAAGCAATCTTGTGCGTCCAATAAGTTCATTTGTGTCATTGGATGAACATTTAGGTCATTTTTGTCCTCCCTAGGGTTATTCTTGTCCAATTAGGGTTTCTAACCAATCTTGTGCATCCAATAGGTGTGTTTGTGTCATTGGATGAACATTTAGGTCATTTTGGTCCTCCCTAGTCTTATTCTTGTCCAATTAGGGTTTTAAGCCAATCTTGTGCATCCAATATGTGTGTTTGTGTCATTTGATGAACATTTAGCTCATTTTCGTCCTCCCAAGGCTTATTCTTGTCCAATTAGGGTTTTAAGCATTCTTGTGCATCCAATAAGTTCATTTGTTTCATTGAATTAAGATTTAAGTCATTTTCGTCCTCCCTAGTCTTATTCTTGTCCAGTTAGGGTTTTTAACCAATCTTGTGCATCCAATAGGTGTGTTTGTGTCATTGGATGAACATTTAGGTCATTTTCGTCCTCCTTAGGATTATTCTTGTCCAATTAGGGTTTTTATCCAATCTTGTGCATCCAATAGGTGTGTTTGTGTCATTGGATGAACATTTAGGTCATTTTCGTCCTCCCTAGGCTTATTCTTGTCCAATTAGGGTTTTTAACCAATCTTGTGCATCCAATAAGTTCATTTGTGTCATTGGATGAACATTTAGATCATTTTCGTCCTCCCTATGCTTATTCTTGTCCAATTAGGGTTTTTAACCAATCTTGTGCATCCAATAGGTGTGTTTGTGTCATTGGATGAACATTTAGGTCATTTTCGTCCTCCCTAGGCTTATTCTTGTCCAATTAGGGTTTTTAACCAATCTTGTGCATCCAATAAGTTCATTTGTGTCATTGGATTAACATTTAGGTCATTTTCGTCCTCTGTAGGCTTATTCTTGTCCAATTAGGGTTTTTAACCAATCTTATGCATCCAATAGGTGTGTTTGTGTCATTGGATGAACATTTAGGTCATTTTCGTCCTCCCTAGGCTTATTCTTGTCCAATTAGGGTTTTTAACCAATCTTGTGCATCCAATAAGTTCATTTGTGTCATTGGATTAACATTTAGGTCATTTTCGTCCTCCCTAGGCTTATTCTTGTCCAATTAGGGTTTCTTACAAATCTTGTGCATCCATTAGGTGTGTTTAGTCATTTGATGAACATTTATGTTATTTTCGTCCTCCCTAGGCTTATTCTTGTCCAATTAGGGTTTTTAACCAATCTTGTGCATCCAATAGGTGTGTTTGTGTCATTGGATGAACATTTAGGTCATTTTCGTCCTCCCTAGGCTTATTCTTGTCCAATTAGGGTTTTTAACCAATCTTGTGCATCCAATAGGTGTGTTTGTGTAATTGGATGAACATTTAGGTCATTTTCGTCCTCCCTAGGCTTATTCTTGTCAAATTAGGGTTTCTAACCAATCTTTTGCATCCAATAGGTGTATTTGTTTCATTGGATGAACATTTAGGTCATTTTCGTCCTCCCTAGGCTTATTCTTGTCCAATTAGGGTTTTTAAGCAATCTTGTGCATCCAATAAGTTCATTTGTGTCATTGGATGAACATTTAGGTCATTTTCGTCCTCCCTAGGCTTATTCTTGTCCAATTAGGGTTATTAACCAATCTTGTGCGTCCAATAGGTGTGTTTGTGTCATTGGATGAACATTTAGGTCATTTTCGTCCTCCCTAGGCTTATTCTTGTCCAATTAGGGTTTTTAACCAATCTTGTGCATCCAATAAGTTCATTTGTGTCATTGGATAAACATTTAGGTCATTTTCGTCCACCCTATGCTTATTCTTGTCCAATTAGGGTTTTTAACCAATCTTGTGCATCCAATAAGTTCTTTTGTGTCATTGGATAAACATTTAGGTCATTTTCGTCCTCCCAAGGCTTATTGTTGTCCAATTAGGGTTTTTAACCAATCTTGTGCATCCAATAGGTGTGTTTGTGTCATTGGATGAACATTTAGGTCATTTTCGTCCTCCCTAGGCTTATTCTTGTCAATTTAGGGTTTCTGACCAATCTTTTGCATCCAATAGGTGTATTTGTGTCATTGGATGAACATTTAGGTTATTTTCGTCCTCCCTAGGCTTATTCTTGTCCAATTAGGGTTTTTAAGCAATCTTGTGCATCCAATAAGTTCATTTGTGTCATTGGATGAACATTTAGGTCATTTTCGTCCTCCCTAGGCTTATTCTTGTCCAATTAGGGTTTATAAGCAATCTTGTGCATCCAATAAGTTCATTTGTGTCATTGGATGAACATTTTGGTCATTTTCGTCCTCCCTAGGCTTATTCTTGTCCAATTACGGTTTCTAAGCAATCTTGTGCATCCAATAAGTTCATTTGTGTCATTGGATGAACATTTAGGTCATTTTCGTCCTCCCTAGGCTTATTCTTGTCCAATTAGGGTTTTTAACCAATCTTGTGCATCCAATAGGTGTGTTTGTGTCATTGGATGAACATTTAGGTCATTTTCGTCCTCCCTAGGCTTATTCTTGTCCAATTAGGGTTTTTAACCAATCTTGTGCATCCAATAGGTGTGTTTGTGTAATTGGATGAACATTTAGGTCATTTTCGTCCTCCCTAGGCTTATTCTTGTCAAATTAGGGTTTCTAACCAATCTTTTGCATCCAATAGGTGTATTTGTTTCATTGGATGAACATTTAGGTCATTTTCGTCCTCCCTAGGCTTATTCTTGTCCAATTAGGGTTTTTAAGCAATCTTGTGCATCCAATAAGTTCATTTGTGTCATTGGATGAACATTTAGGTCATTTTCGTCCTCCCTAGGCTTATTCTTGTCCAATTAGGGTTTCTAACCAATCTTGTGCATCCAATATGTGTATTTGTGTCATTGGATGAACATTTAGGTCATTTTCGTCCTCCCTAGGCTTATTCTTGTCTAATTAGGGTTTTTAAGCAATCTTGTGCATCCAATAAGTTCATTTGTGTTATTGGATGAACATTTAGGTCGTTTTCGTCCTCCCAAGGCTTATTCTTGTCCAATTAGGGTGTTTAACCTATCTTGTGCATCCAATAGGTGTATTTGTGTCAATGGATGAACATTTAGGTCATTTTCGTCCTCCCTAGGCTTATTCTTGTCCAATTAGGGTTTTTAACCAATCTTGTGCATCCAATAAGTTCATTTGTGTCATTGGATGAACATTTAGGTCATTTTCGTCCTCCCTAGGCTTATTCTTGTCCAATTAGGGTTTTTAACCAATCTTGTGCATCCAATAGGTGTATTTGTGTCAATGGATGAACATTTAGGTCATTTTCGTCCTCCCTAGGCTTATTCTTGTCCAATTAGGGTTTTTAAGCAATCTTGTGCATCCAATAAATTCATTTGTGTCATTGGATGACCATTTAGGTCATTTTCGTCCTCCCTAGGCTTATTCTTGTCCAATTAGGGTTTTTAACCAATCTTGTGCATCCAATAAGTTCATTTGTGTCATTGGATGAACATTTAGGTCATTTTCGTCCTCCCTAGGCTTATTCTTGTCCAATTAGGGTTTTTAACCAATCTTGTGCATCCAATAGGTGTGTTTGTGTCATTGGATGAACATATGGGTCATTTTCGTACTCCCTAGGCTTATTCTTGTCCAATTAGGGTTTCTAACCAATCTTGTGCATCCAATAGGTGTATTTGTGTCATTGGATGAACATTTAGGTCATTTTCGTCCTTCCTAGGCTTATTCTTGTCTAATTAGGGTTTTTAAGCAATCTTGTGCATCCAATAAATTCATTTGTGTCATTGGATGACCATTTAGGTCATTTTCGTCCTCCCTAGGCTTATTCTTGTCCAATTAGGGTTTTTAACCAATCTTGTGCATCCAATAAGTTCATTTGTGTCATTGGATGAACATTTAGGTCATTTTCGTCCTCCCTAGGCTTATTCTTGTCCAATTAGGGTTTTTAACCAATCTTGTGCATCCAATAGGTGTGTTTGTGTAATTGGATGAACATTTAGGTCATTTTCGTCCTCCCTAGGCTTATTCTTGTAAAATTAGGGTTTCTAACCAATCTTTTGCATCCAATAGGTGTATTTGTGTCATTGGATGAACATTTAGGTAATTTTCGTCCTCCCTAGGCTTATTCTTGTCCAATTAGGGTTTTTAAGCAATCTTGTGCATCCAATAAGTTCATTTGTGTCATTGGATGAACATTTACGTCATTTTCGTCCTCCCTAGGCTTATTCTTGTCCAATTAGGGTTTTTAACCAATCTTGTGCATCCAATAGGTGTGTTTGTGTCATTGGATGAACATTTAGGTCATTTTCGTCCTCCCTAGGCTTATTCTTGTCCAATTAGGGTTTTTAACCAATCTTGTGCATCCAATAGGTGTGTTTGTGTCATTGGATGAACATTTAGGTCATTTTCGTCCTCCCTACGCTTATTCATGTCCAATTAGGGTTTTTAACCAATCTTGTGCATCCAATAGGTGTGTTTGTGTCATTGGATGAACATTTAGGTCATTTTCGTCCTCCCTAGGCTTATTCTTGTCCAATTAGGGTTTTTAACCAATCTTGTGCATCCAATAGGTGTGTTTGTGGCATTGGATGAACATTTAGGTCATTTTCGCCCTCCCTAGGCTTATTCTTGTCCAATTAGGGTTTTTAACCAATCTTGTGCATCCAATAAGTTCATTTGTGTCATCGGATTAACATTTAAGTCATTTTCATCCTCTCTAGGCTTATTCTTTCCAATTAGGGTTTCTAACGAATCTTGTGCATCCAATAGGTGAGTTTGTGTCATTGGATGAACATTTAGGTCATTTTCGTCCTCCCATGGCTTATTCTTGTCCAATTAGGGTTTTTAACCAAAGTTGTGCATCCAATAGGTGTGTTTGTGTCATTGGATGAACATTTAGGTCATTTTCTTCCTCCCTAGGCTTATTCTTGTCCAATTAGGGTTTTTAACCAATCTTGTGCATCCAATAGGTGTGTTTGTGTCATTGGATGAACATTTAGGTCATTTTCGTCCTCCCTAGGCTTATTCTTGTCCAATTAGGGTTTTTAACCAATCTTGTGCATCCAATAGGTGTGTTTGTGTCATTGGATGAACATTTAGGTCATTTTCGTCCTCCCTAGGCTTATTCTTGTCCAATTAGGGTTTTTAACCAATCTTGTGCATCCAATAAGTTCATTTGTGTCATTGGATAATCATTTAGGTCATTTTCGTCCACCCTAGGCTTATTCTTGTCCAATTAGGGTTTTTAACCAATCTTGTGCATCCAATAAGTTCATTTGTGTCATTGGATGAACATTTAGGTCATTTTCGTCCTGCGTAGGCTTATTCTTGTCCAATTAGGGTTTTTAACCAATCTTGTGCATCCAATAAGTTCATTTGTGTCATTGGTTTAACATTTAGGTCATTTTCGTCCTCCGTAGGCTTATTCTTGTCCAATTAGGGTTTTTAACTATTCTTGTGCATCCAATACGCGTGTTTGTGTCATTGGATAAACATTTAAGTCATTTTCGTCCTCCCTAGACTCATTCTTGTCCAATTAGGGTTTCTAATGAATCTTGTGCATCCAATAGGTGTGTTTGTTTCATTGGATGAACATTTAGGTCATTTTCGTCCTCCCTAGGCTTATTCTTGTCCTAATAGGGTTTTTAACCAATCTTGCGCATCCAATAGGTGTGTTTGTGTCATTGGATGAACATTTAGGTCATTTTCGTCCTCCCTAGGCTTATTCTTGTCCAATTAGGGTTATTAACCAATGTTGTGCATCCAATAAGTTCATTTGTCTCATTGGATGAACATTTAGGTCATTTTCGTCCACCCTAGGCTTATTCTTGTCCAATTAGGGTTTTTAACCAATCTTCTGCATCCGATAAGTTCATTTGTGTCATTGGATGAACATTTAGGTCATTTTCGTCCTCCCAAGGCTTATTCTTGTGCAATTAGGGTTTTTAACCAATCTTGTGCAACCAATAAATTCATTTGTGTCATTGGATGAACATTTAGGTCATTTTCGTCTTGCCTAGGCTTATTCTTGTCCAATTATGGTTTTTAAGCAATCTTGTGCATCCAATAAGTTCATTTGTGTCATTGGATGAACATTTAGGTCATTTTCGTCCTCCCTAGGCTTATTCTTGTCCAATTAGGGTTTCTAACCAATCTTGTGCATCCAATAGGTGTATTTATTTCATTGGATGAACATTTAGGTCATTTTGGTCCTCCTTAGGCTTATTCTTGTCCAATTAGGGTTTTTAAGCAATCTTGTGCATCCAATAAGTTCATTTGTGTCATTGGATAAACATTTAGGTCATTTTCGTCTTCCCTAGGCTTATTCTTGTCCAATTAGGGTTTCTAACCAATCTTGTGCATCCAATAGGTGTGTTTGTGTCATTGGATGAACATTTAGGTCATTTTCGTCCTCCCTAGTCTTATTCTTGTCCAATTAGGGTTTTAAGCATTCTTGTGCATCCAATGTGTGTGTTTGTGTCATTGGATGCACATTTAGGTCATTTTCATCCTCCATAGGCTTGTTCGTGTCCAATTAGGGTTTCTAACGAATCTTGTGCATCCAATAGGTGTGTTTGTGTCATTGGATGAAAATTTAAGTCATTTTCGTCCTCCCTAGGCTTATTCTTGTCCAATTAGGGTTTTTAAGCAATCTTGTGCATCCAATAACTTCATTTGTGTCATTGGATTAACATTTAGGTCATTGTCATCCTCCCTAGGCTTATTGTTGTCCAATTAGGGTTTTTAACCAATCTTGTGCATCCAATAGGTGTGTTTGTGTCATTGGATGAACATTTAGGTCATTTTCGTCCTCCCTAGGCTTATTCTTGTCCAATTAGGGTTTTTAACCAATCTTGTGCATCCAATAGGTGTGTTTGTGTCATTTGATGAACATTTAGGTTATTTTCGTCCTCCCTAGGCTTATTCTTGTCCAATTAGGGTTTTTAACCAATCTTGTGCATCCAATAAGTTCATTTGTGTCATTGGATTAACATTTAGGTCATTTTCGTCCTCCCTAGGTTTATTCTTGTCCAATTAGAGTTTCTAACCAATCTTGTGCATCCAATAGGTGTGTTTGTGTCATTGGATGAACATTTAGGTCATTTTCGTCCTCCCTAGGCTTATTCTTGTCCAATTAGGGTTTTTAACCAATCTTGTGCATCCAATAAGTTCATTTGTGTCATTGGATGAACAATTAGGTCATTTTCGTCCACCCTAAGCTTATTCTTGTCCAATTAGGGTTTTTAACCAATCTTATGCATCCAATAAGTTCATTTGTGTCATTGGATGAACATTTAAGTCATTTTCGTCCTCCCTAGGCTTATTCTTGTCCAATTAGGGTTTTTAACCAATCTTGTGCATCCAATAGGTGTGTTTGTGTCATTGGATGAACATTTAGGTCATTTTCGTCCTCCCTAGGCTTATTCTTGTCCAATTAGGGTTTTTAACCAATCTTGTGCATCCAATAAGTTCATTTGTGTCATTGGATAAACATTTAGGTCATTTTCGTCCACCCTAGCCTTATTCTTGTCCAATAAGGGTTTTTAACCAATCTTTTGCATCCAATAAGTTCATTTGTGTCATTGGATGAACATTTAGGTCATTTTCGTCCTCCCAAGGCTTATTCTTGTCCAATTAGGGTTTTTAACCAATCTTGTGCATCCAATAGGTGTGTTTGTGTCATTGGATGAACATTTAGGTCATTTTCGTCCTCCCTAGGCTTATTCTTGTCCAATTAGGGTTTTTAACCAATCTTGTGCATCCAATCGGTGTATTTGTGTCATTGGATGAACATTTAGGTCATTTTCGTCCTCCCTAGGCTTATTCTTGTCCAATTAGGGTTTTTAAGCAATCTTGTGCATCCAATAAGTTCATTTGTGTCATTGGATGAACATTTAGGTCATTTTCGTCCTCCCTAGGCTTATTCTTGTCCAATTAGGGTTTTTAAGCAATCTTGTGCATCAAATAAGTTCATTTGTGTCATTGGATGAACATTTTGGTCATTTTCGTCCTCCCTAGGCTTATTCTTGTCCAATTAGGGTTTCTAACCATTCTTGTGCGTCCAATAAGTTCATTTGTGTCATTGGATGAACATTTAGGTCATTTTCGTCCTCCCTAGGCTTATTCTTGTCCAATTAGGGTTTTTAACCAATCTTGTGCATCCAATAGGTGTGTTTGTGTCATTGGATGAACATTTAGGTCATTTTCGTCCTCCCTAGGCTTATTCTTGTCCAATTAGGGTTTCTTACCAATCTTGTGCATTCAATAGGTGTGTTTGTGTCATTGGATGAACATTTAGGTCATTTTCGTCCTCCCTAGTCTTATTCTTGTCCAATTAGGGTTTTAAGCAATCTTGTGCATCCAATAAGTTCATTTGTGTCATTGGATTAACAATTAGGTCATTTTCGTCCACCCTAGGCTTATTCTTGTCCAATTAGGGTTTTTAACCAATCTTGTGCATCCAATAAGTTCATTTGTGTCATTGGATTAACATTTAGGTCATTTTCGTTCTCCCTAGGCTTATTCTTGTCCAATTAGGGTTTTTAACCAATCTTGTGCATCCAATAGGTGTGTTTGTGTCATTGGATGAACATTTAGGTCATTTTCGTCCTCCCTAGGCTTATTCTTGTCCAATTAGGGTTTTTAACCAATCTTGTGCATCCAATAAGTTCATTTGTGTCATTGGATTAACATTTAGGTCATTTTCTTCCTCCCTAGACTTATTCTTGTCCAATTAGGTTTTCTAACCAACCTTGTGCATCCAATAGGTGTGTTTGTGTCATTGGATGAACATTTAGGTCATTTTCGTCCTCCCTAGGCTTATTCTTGTCCAATTAGGGTTTTTAACCAATCTTGTGCATCCAATAGGTGTGTTTGTATCATTGGATGAACATTTAGGTCATTTTCGTCCTCCCTAGGCTTATTCTTGTCCAATTAGGGTTTTTAACCAATCTTGTGCATCCAATAAGTTCATTTGTGCCATTGGATCAACATTTAGGTCATTTTCGTCCACCCTAGGCTTATTCTTGTCCAATTAGGGTTTTTAACCAATCTTGTGCATTCAATAAGTTCATTTGTGTCATTGGATGAACATTTAGGTCATTTTCGTCCTCCGTAGGCTTATTCTTGTCCAATTAGGGTTTTTAACCAATCTTGTGCATCCAATAAGTTCATTTGTGTCATTGGTTTAACATTTAGGTCATTTTCGTCCTCCGTAGGCTTATTCTTGTCCAATTAGGGTTTTTAACTATTCTTGTGCATCCAATACGCGTGTTTGTGTCATTGGATAAACATTTAAGTCATTTTCGTCCTCCCTAGACTTATTCTTGTCCAATTAGGGTTTCTAACGAATCTTGTGCATCCAATAGGTGTGTTTGTTTCATTGGATGAACATTTAGGTCATTTTCGTCCTCCCTAGGCTTATTCTTGTCCTAATAGGGTTTTTAACCAATCTTGCGCATCCAATAGGTGTGTTTGTGTCATTGGACGAACATTTAGGTCATTTTCGTCCTCCCTAGGCTTATTCTTTTCCAATTAGGGTTTTTAACCAATGTTGTGCATCCAATAATTTCATTTGTCTCATTGGATGAACATTTAGGTCATTTTCGTCCACCCTAGGCTTATTCTTGTCCAATTAGGGTTTTTAACCAATCTTCTGCATCCGATAAGTTCATTTGTGTCATTGGATGAACATTTAGGTCATTTTCGTCCTCCCAAGGCTTATTCTTGTCCAATTAGGGTTTTTAACCAATCTTGTGCATCCAATAAATTCATTTGTGTCATTGGATGAACATTTAGGTCATTTTCGTCCTCCCTAGGCTTATTCTTGTCCAATTACGGTTTTTAAGCAATCTTGTGCATCCAATAAGTTCATTTGTGTCATTGGATGAACATTTAGGTCATTTTCGTCCTCCCTAGGCTTATTCTTGTCCAATTAGGGTTTCTAACCAATCTTGTGCATCCAATAGGTGTATTTATTTCATTGGATGAACATTTAGGTCAATTTCGTCCTCCTTAGGCTTATTCTTGTCCAATTAGGGTTTTTAAGCAATCATGTGCATCCAATAAGTTCATTTGTGTCATTGGATGAACATTTAGGTCATTTTCGTCTTCCCTAGGCTTATTCTTGTCCAATTAGGGTTTCTAACCAATCTTGTGCATCCAATAGGTGTGTTTGTAACATTGGATGAACATTTAGGTCATTTTCGTCCTCCCTAGTCTTATTCTTGTCCAATTAGGGTTTTTAAGCAATCTTGTGCATCCAATAACTTCATTTGTGTCATTGGATTAACATTTAGGTCATTTTCATCCTCCCTAGGCTTATTGTTGTCCAATTAGGGTTTTTAACCAATCTTGTGCATCCAATAGGTGTGTTTGTGTCATTGGAGGAACATTTAGGTCATTTTCGTCCTCCCTAGGCTTATTCTTGTCCAATTAGGGTTTTAACCAATCTTGTGCATCCAATAGGTGTGTTTGTGTCATTTGATGAACAGTTAGGTCATTCGTCCTCCCAAGGCTTATTCTTGTCCAATTAGGATTTTAAGCAATCTTGTGCATCGAATAAGTTCATTTGTGTCATTGGATTATCATTTAGGCCTTTTTCGTCCTCCCAAGGCTTATTCTTGTCCAATTAGGGTTTTAAGCAATCTTGTGCATCCAATAAGTTCATTTATGTCATTGGATTAAGATTTAAGTCATTTTCGTCCTCCCTAGGCTTATTCTTGTCCAGTTAGGGTTTTTAACCAATCTTGTGCATCCAATAGGTGTGTGTGTGTCATTGGATGAACATTTAGGTCATTTTCGTCCTCCCTAGGCTTATTCTTGTCCAATTAGGGTTTTTAACCAATCTTGTGCATCCAATAGGTGTGTTTGTGTCATTGGATGAACATTTAGGTCATTTTCGTCCTCCCTAGGCTTATTCTTGTCCAATTAAGGTTTTTATCCAATCTTGTGCATCCAATAAGTTCATTTGTGTCAATGGATAAACATTTAGGTCATTTTCGTCCACCCTAGGCTTATTCTTGTCCAATTAGGGTTTTTAACCAATCTTGTGCATCCAATAAGTTCATTTGTGTCATTGGATGAACATTTAGGTCATTTTCGTCCTCCGTAGGCTTATTCTTGTCCAATTAGGGTTTCTAACCAATCTTGTGAATCCAATAGGTGTATTTATTTCATTGGATGAACATTTAGGTCATTTTCGTCCTCCTTAGGCTTATTCTTGTCCAATTAGGGTTTTTAAGCAATCATGTGCATCCAATAAGTTCATTTGTGTCATTGGATGAACATTTAGGTCATTTTCGTCTTCCCTAGGCTTATTCTTGTCCAATTAGGGTTTCTAACCCATCTTGTGCATCCAATCGGTGTGTTTGTGTCATTGGATGAAACTTTAAGTCATTTTCGTCCTCCCTAGGCTTATTCTTGTCCAATTAGGGTTTTTAACCAATCTTGTGCATCCAATAGGTGTGTTTGTGTCATTGGATGGACATTTAGGTCATTTTTTTCCTCCCTAGTCTTATTCTTGTCCAATTAGGGTTTTAAGCAATCTTGTGCATCCAATAAGTTCATTTGTGTCATTGGATTAAGATTTAAGTCATTTTCGTCCTCCCTAGGCTTATTCTTGTCCAGTTAGGGTTTTTAACCAATCTTGCGCAACCAATAGGTGTGTTTGTGTCATTGGATGAACATTTAGGTCATTTTTGTCTTCCCTAGGCTTATTCTTGTCCAATTAGGGTTT
>JBBPBR010000753.1:527460-552002 GCA_037974775.1 Cicer pinnatifidum
GAATCTTGTGCATCCAATAGGTGTGTTTGTTTCATTGGATGAACATTTAGGTCATTTTCGTCCTCCCTAGGCTTATTCTTGTCCTAATAGGGTTTTTAACCAATCTTGCGCATCCAATAGGTGTGTTTGTGTCATTGGATGAACATTTAGGTCATTTTCGTCCTCCCTAGGCTTATTCTTGTCCAATTAGGGTTATTAACCAATGTTGTGCATCCAATAAGTTCATTTGTCTCATTGGATGAACATTTAGGTCATTTTCGTCCACCCTAGGCTTATTCTTGTCCAATTAGGGTTTTTAACCAATCTTCTGCATCCGATAAGTTCATTTGTGTTATTGGATGAACATTTAGGTCATTTTCGTCCTCCCAAGGCTTATTCTTGTCCAATTAGGGTTTTTAACCAATCTTGTGCAACCAATAAATTCATTTGTGTCATTGGATGAACATTTAGGTCATTTTCGTCTTGCCTAGGCTTATTCTTGTCCAATTATGGTTTTTAAGCAATCTTGTGCATCCAATAAGTTCATTTGTGTCATTGGATGAATATTTAGGTCATTTTCGTCCTCCCTAGGCTTATTCTTGTCCAATTAGGGTTTCTAACCAATCTTGTGCATCCAATAGGTGTATTTATTTCATTGGATGAACATTTAGGTCATTTTGGTCCTCCTTAGGCTTATTCTTGTCCAATTAGGGTTTTTAAGCAATCTTGTGCATCCAATAAGTTCATTTGTGTCATTGGATAAACATTTAGGTCATTTTCGTCTTCCCTAGGCTTATTCTTGTCCAATTAGGGTTTCTAACCAATCTTGTGCATCCAATAGGTGTGTTTGTGTCATTGGATGAACATTTAGGTCATTTTCGTCCTCCCTTGTCTTATTCTTGTCCAATTAGGGTTTTAAGCATTCTTGTGCATCCAATGTGTGTGTTTGTGTCATTGGATGCACATTTAGGTCATTTTCATCCTCCATAGGCTTGTTCGTGTCCAATTAGGGTTTCTAACGAATCTTGTGCATCCAATAGGTGTGTTTGTGTCATTGGATGAAAATTTAAGTCATTTTCGTCCTCCCTAGGCTTATTCTTGTCCAATTAGGGTTTTTAAGCAATCTTGTGCATCCAATAACTTCATTTGTGTCATTGGATTAACATTTAGGTCATTTTCATCCTCCCTAGGCTTATTGTTGTCCAATTAGGGTTTTTAACCAATCTTGTGCATCCAATAGGTGTGTTTGTGTCATTGGATGAACATTTAGGTCATTTTCGTCCTCTCTAGGCTTATTCTTGTCCAATTAGGGTTTTTAACCAATCTTGTGCATCCAATAAGTTCATTTGTGTCATTGGATGAACATTTAGGTCATTTTCATCCTCCCTAGGCTTATTCTTGTCCAATTAGGGTTTTTAACCAACCTTGTGCATCCAATAAGTTCTTTTGTGTCATTGGTTGAACATTTAGGTCATTTTCGTCCTCCCTAGCCTTATTCTTGTCCAATTAGGGTTTTTAACCAATCTTGTGCATCCAATAAGTTCATTTGTGTCATTGGATGAACATTTAGGTCATTTTCGTCCTCCCTAGGCTTATTCTTGTCCAATTAGGGTTTTTAACCAATCTTGTGCATCCAATAAGTTCATTTGTGTCATTGGATGAACATTTAGGTCATTTTCGTCCTCTCTAGGCTTATTCTAGTCCAATTAGGGTTTTTATGCAATCTTGTGCATCCAATAGGTGTGTTTGTGTCATTGGACGAACATTTAGGTCATTTTCGTCATCCCTAGTCTTATTCTTGTCCAATTAGGGTTTTTAACCAATCTTGTGCATCCAATAAGTTCATTGTGTCATTGGTTGAACATTTACGTCATTTTCGTCCCCCCTCGGCTTATTCTTGTCCAATTAGGGTTTTTAACCAATCTTGTGCATCCAATAAGTTCATTTGTGTCATTGGAGGAACATTTAGGTCATTTTCGTCCTCCCTAGTCTTATTCTTGTCCAATTAGGATTTTAAGCAATCTTGTGCATCCAATATGTGTGTTTGTGTCATTGGACGAACATTTAGGTCATTTTCGTCCTCCCTAGGCTTATTCTTCTCCAATTAGGGTTTTTAACCAATCTTGTGCATCCAATAAGTTCATTTGTGTCATTGGATGAACATTTAGGTCATTTTCGTCCTCCCTATGCTTATTCTTGTCCAATTAGGGTTTTTAACCAATCTTGTGCATCCAATAAGTTCATTTGTGTCATTGGTTGAACATTTAGGTCATTTACGTCCTCCCTAGGCTTATTCTTGTCCAGTTAGGGTTTTTCACCAACCTTGTGCATCCAATAAGTTCATTCGTGTCATTGGAGGAACATTTAGGTCATTTTCGTCCTCCCTAGTCTTATTCTTGTCCAATTAGAGTTTTTAACCAATCTTGTGCATCCAATAAGTTCATTTGTGTCATTGGATGAACATTTAAGTCATTTTCGTCCTCCCTAGTCTTATTCTTGTCCAATTAGGGTTTTAAGCAATCTTGTGCATCCAATATGTGTGTTTGTGTCATTGGTTGAACATTTAGGTCATTTTCGTCCTCCCTATGCTTATTCTTGTCCAATTAGGGTTTTTAACCAATCTTGTGCATACAATATGTTCATTTGTGTCATTGGATGAACATTTAGGTCATTTTCGTCCTCCGTAGTCTTATTCTTGTCCAATTAGGGTTTTAAGCAATCTTGTGCATCCAATATGTGTGTTTGTGTCATTGGATGAACATTTAGGTCATTTTCGTCCTCCCTATGCTTATTCTTGTCCAATTAGGGTTTTTATCCAATCTTGTGCATACAATAAGTTCATTTGTGTCATTGGATGAACATTTATGTCATTTTCGTCCTCCCTAGTCTTATTCTTGTCCAATTAGGGTTTTTATGCAATCTTGTGCATCCAATAGGTGTGTTTGTGTCATTGGAGGAACATTTAGGTCATTTTCGTCCTCCCTAGTCTTATTCTTGTCCAATTAGGGATTTTATTCAATCTTGTGCATCCAATAGGTGTGTTTGTGTCATTGGACGAACATTTAGGTCATTTTCGTCCTCTCTAGGCTTATTCTTGTGCAATTACGGTTTTTAACCAACCTTGTTCATCCAATAAGTTTATTTGTGTCATTGGTTGAGCATTTAGGTCATTTTCGTCCTCCCTAGGCTTATTCTTGTCCAATTAGGGTTTTTAACCAACCTTGTGCATCCAATAAGTTCATTTGTGTCATTGGAGGAACATTTAGGTCATTTTCGTCCTCCTTAGTCTTATTCTTGTCCAATTAGGGTTTTTATGCAATCTTGTGCATCCAATAGGTGTGTTTGTGTCATTGGACGAACATTTAGGTCATTTTCGTCCTCCTTAGGCTTATTCTTGTCCAATTAGGGTTTTTAATCAACCTTGTGCATCCAATAAGTTCATTAGGGTCATTGGTTGAACATTTAGGTCATTTTCGTCCTCCCTAGGCTTATTCTTTTCTAATTAGGGTTTTTAACCAATCTTGTGCATCCAATAAGTTCATTTGTGTCATTGGATGAACATTTAGGTCATTTTCGTCCTCCCTAGGCTTATTCTTGTCCAATTAGGGTTTTTATGCAATCTTGTGCATCCAATAGGTGTGTTTGTGTCATTGGACGAACATTTAGGTCATTTTCGTCCTCCCTATGCTTATTCTTGTCCAATTATCGTTTTTAACCAACCTTGTGCATCCAATAAGTTCATTTGTGTCATTGGTTGAACATTTAAGTCATTTTCGTCCTCCCTAGGCTTATTCTTCTCCAATTAGGGTTTTTAACAAATCTTGTGCATCCAATAAGTTCATTTGTGTCATTGGTTGAACATTTAGGTCATTTTCGTCCTCCATAGGCTTATTCTTTTCCAATTAGGGTTTTTAACCAATCTTGTGCATCCAATAAGTTCATTTGTGTCATTGGATGAACATTTAGGTCATTTTCGTCCTCCCTAGGCTTATTCTTGTCCAATTAGGGTTTTTATGCAATCTTGTGCATCCAATAGGTGTGTTTGTGTCATTGGACGAACATTTAGGTCATTTTCGTCCTCCCTAGGCTTATTCTTGTCCAATTAGGGTTTTTAACCAACCTTGTGCATCCAATAAGTTCATTTGTCTCATTGATTTAACATTTAGGTTATTTTCGTCCTCCCTAGGCTTATTCTTGTCCAATTAGGGTTTTTAACCAATCTTGTGCATCCAATAAGTTCATTTGTGTCATTGGATGAACATTTAGGTCATTTTCGTCCTCCCTAGGCTTATTCTTGTCCAATTAGGGTTTTTAACCAATCTTGTGCATCCAATAAGTTCATTTGTGTCATTGGATGAACATTTAGGTCATTTTCGTCCTTCCTAGGCTTATTCTTGTCCAATTAGAGTTTTTAACCAATCTTGTGCATCCAATAGGTGTGTTTGTGTCATTGGATGAACATTTAGGTCATTTTCGTCCTCCCTAGGCTTATTCTTGTCCAATTAGGGTTTTTAACCAATCTTGTGCATCCAATAAGTTCATTTGTGTCATTGGATGAACATTTAGGTCATTTTCGTCCTCCCTAGGCTTATTCTTGTCCAATTAGGGTTTTTATGCAATCTTGTGCATCCAATAGGTGTGTTTGTGTCATTGGACGAACATTTAGGTCATTTTCGTCCTCCCTAGGCTTATTCTTGTCCGATTAGGGTTTTTAACCAATCTTGTGCGTCCAATATGTTCATTTGTGTCATTGGATGAACATTTAGGTCATTTTCGTCCTCCCTAGTCTTATTCTTGTCCAATTTGGGTTTTAAGCAATCTTGTGCATCCACTATGTGGGTTGGTGTCATTGGATGAACATTTAGGTCATTTTCGTCCTCCCTATGCTTATTCTTGTCCAATTAGGGTTTTTAACCAATCTTGTGCATCCAATAAGTTTATTTGTGTCATTGGAGGAACATTTAGGTCATTTTCGTCCTCCCTAGTCTTATTCTTGTCCAATTAGGGTTTTTATGCAATCTTGTGCATCCAATAGGTGTGTTTGTGTCATTCGACGAACATTTAGGTCATTTTCGTCCTCCCTAGGCTTATTCTTGGCCAATTAGGGTTTTTAACCAATCTTGTGCATCCAATAAGTTCATTTGTGTCATTGGATGAACATTTAGGTCATTTTCGTCCTCCCTAGTCTTATTCTTGTCCAATTAGGGTTTTTATGCAATCTTGTGCATCCAATAGGTGTGTTTGTGTCATTGGAGGAACATTTAGGTCTTTTTCGTCCTCCATAGTCTTATTCTTGTCCAATTAGGGTTTTAACCAATCTTGTGCATCCAATATGTGGGTTTGTGTCATTGGATGAACATTTAGGTCATTTTCGTCCTCCCTATGCTTATTCTTGTCCAATTAGGGTTTTTAACCAATCTTGTGCATCCAATAAGTTCATTTGTGTCATTGGATGAACATTTAGGTCATTTTCGTCCTCCCTAGGCTTATTCTTGTCCAATTAGGGTTTTTAACCAATCTTGTGCATCCAATAAGTTCATTTGTGTCATTGGATGAACATTTAGGTCATTTTCGTCCTCCCTAGGCTTATTCTTGTCCAATTAGGGTTTTTAACCAATCTTCTGCATCCAATAAGTGTATTTGTGTCATTGGATGAACATTTAGGTCATTTTCGTCCTCCCTAGGCTTATTCTTGTCCAATTAGGGTTTTTAACCAATCTTGTGCATCCAATAAGTTCATTTGTGTCATTGGATAAACATTTAGGTCATTTTCGTCCACCCTAGGCTTATTCTTGTCCAATTAGGGTTTCTAACCAATCTTTTGCATCCAATAGGTGTATTTGTGTCATTGAATGAACATTTAGGTCATTTTCGTCCTCCGTAGGCTTATTCTTGTCCAATTAGGGTTTTTAAGCAATCTTGTGCATCCAATAAGTTCATTTGTGTCATTGGATGAACATTTAGGTCATTTTCGTCCTCCCTAGGCTTATTCTTGTCCAATTAGGGTTTTTAACCAATCTTGTGCATCCGATAAGTTCATTTGTGTCATTGGATGAACATTTAGGTCATTTTCGTCCTCCCAAGGCTTATTCTTGTCCAATTAGGGTTTTTAACCAATCTTGTGCATCCAATAAATTCATTTGTGTCATTGGATGAACATTTAGGTCATTTTCGTCCTCCCTAGGCTTATTCTTGTCCAATTAGGGTTTTTAAGCAATCTTGTGCATCCAATAAGTTCATTTGTGTCATTGGATGAACATTTAGGTAATTTTCGTCCTCCCTAGGCTTATTCTTGTCCAATTAGGGTTTCTAACCAATCTTATGCATCCAATAGGAATGTTTGTGTCATTGGATGAATATTTAGGTCACTTTCGTCCTCCCTAGTCTTATTCTTGTCCAATTAGGGTTTTAAGCAATCTTGTGCATCCAATAAGTTCATTTGTGTCATTGCATGAACATTTCGGACGTTTTCGTCCTCCCTAGGCTTATTTTCGTGCAATTAGGGTTTTTAACCAATCTTGTGCATCCAATAGGTGTGTTTGTGTCATAAAATGAACATTTAGGTCATTTTCGTCCTCCCTAGGCTTATTCTTGTCCAATTAGGGTTTTTAAGCAATCTTGTGCATCCAATAAGTTCATTTGTGTCATTGGATGAACATTTAGGTCATTTTCGTCCTCCCTAGGCTTATTCTTGTCCAATTAGGGTTTCTAACCAATCTTGTGCATCCAATAGGTGTGTTTGTGTCATTGGATGAACATTTAGGTCATTTTCATCCTCCCTAGTCTTATTCTTGTCCAATTAGGGTTTTAAGCAATCTTGTGCATACAATAAGTTCATTTGTGTCATTGGATGAACATTTAGGTCATTTTCGTCCTCCCAAGGCTTATTCTTGTCCAATTAGGGTTTTTAAGCAATCTTGTGCATCCAATAAGTTCATTTGTGTCATTGGATAAACATTTAGGTCATTTTCGTCCTCCCTAGTCTTATTCTTGTCCAATTAGGGTTCTAAGCAATCTTGTGCATCCAATTAGTTCATTTGTGTCATTGGATGAACATTTAGGTCATTTTCGTCCTCCCTAGGCTTATTCTTGTCCAATTAGGGTTTCTAACCAATCTTGTGCATCCAATAGGTGTGTTTGTGTCATTGGATGAACATTTAGGTCATTTTCTTCCTCCCTATGCTTATTCTTATCCAATTAGGGTTTTTAACCAATCTTGGGCATCCAATAGGTGTGTTTGTGTCATTGGATGAACATTGAGGTCACTTTCGTCCTCCATAGGCTTATTCTTGTCTAATTAGGGTTTTTAACCAATCTTGTGCATCCAATAAGTTCATTTGTGTCATTGGGTGAACATTTAGGTCATCTTCGTCCTCCCTAGGCTTATTCTTGTCCAATTAGGGTTTCTAACCAATCTTGTGCATCCAATAGGTGTGTTTGTGTCATTGGATGAACATTTAGGTCATTTTCGTCCTCCCTAGGCTTATTCTTGTCCAATTAGGGTTTTTAACCAATCTTGTGCATCCAATAAGTTCATTTGTGTCATTGGATTAACATTTAGGTCATTTTCGTCCTCCCTAGGCTTATTCTTGTCCAATTATGGTTTCTAACCAATCTTGTGCATCCAATAGGTGTGTTTGTGTCATTGGATGAACATTTAGGTCATTTTGGTCCTCCCTAGGCTTATTCTTGTCCAATTAGGGTTTTTAACCAATCTTGTGCATCCAATAAGTTCATTTGTGTCATTGGATGAATATTTAGGTCATTTTCGTCCTCCCTAGGCTTATTCTTGTCCAATTAGGGTTTCTAACCAATCTTGTGCATCCAATAGGTGTGTTTGTGTCATTGGATGAACATTTAGGTCATTTTTGTCTTCCCAATGCTTATTCTTGTCCAATTAGGGTTTTTAACCATTCTTGTGCATCCAATAGGTGTGTTTGTGTTATTGGATGAACATTTAGGTCATTTTCGTCCTCCCTAGGCTTATTCTTGTCCAATTAGGGTTTTTAACCAATCTTGTGCATCCAATAAGTTCATTTGTGTCATTGGATTAACATTTAGGTCATTTTCGTCCTCCCTAGGCTTATTCTTGTCCAATTAGGGTTTCTAACCAATCTTGTGCATCCAATAGGTGTGTATAGTCATTTGATGAACATTTAGGTCATTTTCGTCCTCCTTAGGCTTATTCTTGTCCAATTAGGGTTTTTAACCAATCTTGTGCATCCAATATGTTCAATTGTGTCATTGGATGAACATTTAGGTCATTTTCGTCCTCCCAAGGCTCATTCTTGTCCAATTAGGGTTTCTAAACAATCTTGTGCATCCAATAGGTGTGTTTGTGTCGTTGGATGAACATTTAAGTCATTTTCGTCCTCCCTAGGCTTATTCTTGTCCAATTAGGGTTTTTAACCAATCTTGTGCATCCAATAAGTTCATTTGTGTCATTGGATGAACATTTAGGTCATTTTCATCCTCCCTAGGCTTATTCTTGTCCAATTAGGGTTTTTAACCAATCTTGTGCTTCCAATAAGTTCATTTGTGTCATTGGATTAACAATTAGGTCATTTTTGTCCTCCCTAGGCTTATTCTTGTCCAATTAGGGTTTTTAACCAATCTTGTGCATCCAATAGGTGTGTTTGTGTCATTGGATGAACATTTAGGTCATTTTAATCCTCCCTAGGCTTATTCTTGTCCAATTAGGGTTTCTAACCAATCTTGTGCATCCAATAGGTGTGTTTGTGTCATTGGATGAACATTTAGGTCATTTTCGTCCTCCCAAGGCTTATTCTTGTCCAATTAGGGTTTCTAACCAATCTTGTGCATCCAATAGGTGTGTTTGTGTCATTGGATGAACATTTAGGTCATTTTCGTCCTCCCTAGGCTTATTCTTGTCCAATTAGGGTTTTTAACCAATCTTGTGCATCCAATAAGTTCATTTGTGTCATTGGATTAACATTTAGGTCATTTTCGTCCTCCCTAGGCTTATTCTTGTCAAATTAGGGTTTCTAACCAATCGTGTGCATCCAATCGGTCTGTTTGTGTCATTGGATGAACATTTAGGTAATTTTCGTCCTCCCTAGGCGTATTCTTGTCCAATTAGGGTTTTTAACCAATCTTGTGCATCCAATAGGTGTGTTTGTGTCATTGGATGAACATTTAGGTCATTTTCGTCCTCCCTAGGCTTATTCTTGTCCAATTAGGGTTTTTAACCAATCTTGTGCATCCAATAAGTTCATTTGTGTCATTGGATGAACATTTAGGTCATTTTTGTCCTTCCTAGGCTTATTCTTGTCCAATTAGGGTTTCTAACCAATCTTGTGCATCCAATAGGTGTGTTTGTGTCATTGGATGAACATTTAGGTCATTTTCGTCCTCCCTAGGCTTATTCTTGTCCAATTAGGATTTTAAGCAATCTTGTGCATCCAATAAGTTCATTTGTGTCATTGGATGAATATTTAGGTCATTTTCTTCCTCCCTAGGCTTATTCTTGTCCAATTAGGGTTTTAAGCAATCTTGTGCATCCAATAAGTTCATTTGTGTCATTAGATTAACATTTAGGTCATTTTCGTCCTCCCTAGGCTTATTCTTGTCGAATTAGGGTTTTTAACCAATCTTGTGCATCCAATAGGTGTGTTTGTGTCATTGGATGAACATTTAGGTCATTTTCGTCCTCCCTAGGCTTATTCTTGTCCAATTAGGGTTTTTAACCAATCTTGTGCATCCAATAAGTTCATTTGTTTCATTGGATTAACATTTAGGTCATTTTCCTCCTTCCTAGGCTTATTCTTGTCCAATTAGTGTTTCTAACCAATCTTGTGCATCCAATAGGTGTGTTTGTGTCATTGGATGAACATTTAGGTCATTTTCGTCCTCCCTAGGCTTATTCTTGTCCAATTAGGGTTTTTAACCAATCTTGTGCATCCAATAAGTTCATTTGTGTCATTGGATTAACATTTAGGTCATTTTCTTCCTCCCTAGACTTATTCTTGTCCAATTAGGTTTTCTAACCAACCTTGTGCATCCAATAGGTGTGTTTGTGTCATTGGATGAACATTTAGGTCATTTTCGTCCTCCCTAGGCTTATTCTTGTCCAATTAGGGTTTTTAACCAATCTTGTGCATCCAATAGGTGTGTTTGTATCATTGGATGAACATTTAGGTCATTTTCGTCCTCCCTAGGCTTATTCTTGTCCAATTAGGGTTTTTAACCAATCTTGTGCATCCAATAAGTTCATTTGTGCCATTGGATCAACATTTAGGTCATTTTCGTCCACCCTAGGCTTATTCTTGTCCAATTAGGGTTTTTAACCAATCTTGTGCATTCAATAAGTTCATTTGTGTCATTGGATGAACATTTAGGTCATTTTCGTCCTCCGTAGGCTTATTCTTGTCCAATTAGGGTTTTTAACCAATCTTGTGCATCCAATAAGTTCATTTGTGTCATTGGTTTAACATTTAGGTCATTTTCGTCCTCCGTAGGCTTATTCTTGTCCAATTAGGGTTTTTAACTATTCTTGTGCATCCAATACGCGTGTTTGTGTCATTGGATAAACATTTAAGTCATTTTCGTCCTCCCTAGACTTATTCTTGTCCAATTAGGGTTTCTAACGAATCTTGTGCATCCAATAGGTGTGTTTGTTTCATTGGATGAACATTTAGGTCATTTTCGTCCTCCCTAGGCTTATTCTTGTCCTAATAGGGTTTTTAACCAATCTTGCGCATCCAATAGGTGTGTTTGTGTCATTGGATGAACATTTAGGTCATTTTCGTCCTCCCTAGGCTTATTCTTGTCCAATTAGGGTTTTTAACCAATCTTCTGCATCCGATAAGTTCATTTGTGTCATTGGATGACCATTTAGGTCATTTTCGTCCTCCCAAGGGTTATTCTTGTCCAATTAGGGTTTTTAACCAATGTTGTGCATCCAATAATTTCATTTGTCTCATTGGATGAACATTTAGGTCATTTTCGTCCACCCTAGGCTTATTCTTGTCCAATTAGGGTTTTTAACCAATCTTCTGCATCCGATAAGTTCATTTGTGTCATTGGATGAACATTTAGGTCATTTTCGTCCTCCCAAGGCTTATTCTTGTCCAATTAGGGTTTTTAACCAATCTTGTGCATCCAATAAATTCATTTGTGTCATTGGATGAACATTTAGGTCATTTTCGTCCTCCCTAGGCTTATTCTTGTCCAATTAGGGTTTCTAACCAATCTTGTGCATCCAATAAGTGTATTTATTTCATTGGATGAACATTTAGGTCAATTTCGTCCTCCTTAGGCTTATTCTTGTCCAATTAGGGTTTTTAAGCAATCATGTGCATCCAATAAGTTCATTTGTGTCATTGGATGAACATTTAGGTCATTTTCGTCTTCCCTAGGCTTATTCTTGTCCAATTAGGGTTTCTAACCAATCTTAAGCATCCAATAGGTGTGTTTGTAACATTGGATGAACATTTAGGTCATTTTCGTCCTCCCTAGTCTTATTCTTGTCCAATTAGGGTTTTTAAGCAATCTAGTGCATCCAATAACTTCATTTGTGTCATTGGATTAACATTTAAGTCATTTTCATCCTCCCTAGGCTTATTCTTTTCAGTTAGGGTTTTTAACCAATCTTGTGCATCCAATAGGTGTGTGTGTGTCATTGGATGAACATTTAGGTCATTTTCGTCCTCCCTAGGCTTATTCTTGTCCAATTAGGGTTTTTAACCAATCTTGTGCATCCAATAGGTGTGTTTGTGTCATTGGATGAACATTTAGGTCATTTTCGTCCTCCCTAGGCTTATTCTTGTCCAATTAGGGTTTTTAACCAATCTTGTGCATCCAATAAGTTCATTTGTGTCATTGGATAATCATTTAGGTCATTTTCGTCCACCCTAGGCTTATTCTTGTCCAATTAGGGTTTTTAACCAATCTTGTGCATCCAATAAGTTCATTTGTGTCATTGGATGAACATTTAGGTCATTTTCGTCCTGCGTAGGCTTATTCTTGTCCAATTAGGGTTTTTAACCAATCTTGTGCATCCAATAAGTTCATTTGTGTCATTGGTTTAACATTTAGGTCATTTTCGTCCTCCGTAGGCTTATTCTTGTCCAATTAGGGTTTTTAACTATTCTTGTGCATCCAATACGCGTGTTTGTGTCATTGGATAAACATTTAAGTCATTTTCGTCCTCCCTAGACTTATTCTTGTCCAATTAGGGTTTCTAACGAATCTTGTGCATCCAATAGGTGTGTTTGTTTCATTGGATGAACATTTAGGTCATTTTCGTCCTCCCTAGGCTTATTCTTGTCCTAATAGGGTTTTTAACCAATCTTGCGCATCCAATAGGTGTGTTTGTGTCATTGGACGAACATTTAGGTCATTTTCGTCCTCCCTAGGCTTATTCTTTTCCAATTAGGGTTTTTAACCAATGTTGTGCATCCAATAATTTCATTTGTCTCATTGGATGAACATTTAGGTCATTTTCGTCCACCCTAGGCTTATTCTTGTCCAATTAGGGTTTTTAACCAATCTTCTGCATCCGATAAGTTCATTTGTGTCATTGGATGAACATTTAGGTCATTTTCGTCCTCCCAAGGCTTATTCTTGTCCAATTAGGGTTTTTAACCAATCTTGTGCATCCAATAAATTCATTTGTGTCATTGGATGAACATTTAGGTCATTTTCGTCCTCCCTAGGCTTATTCTTGTCCAATTAGGGTTTTTAAGCAATCTTGTGAATCCAATAAGTTCATTTGTTTCATTGGATGAACATTTAGGTCATTTTCGTCCTCCCTAGGCTTATTCTTGTCCAATTAGGGTTTTTAACCAATCTTGTGCATCCAATAAGTTCATTTGTGTCATTGGATGAACATTTAGGTCATTTTCGTCCTCCCTAGGCTTGTTCTTGTCCAATTAGGGTTTTTAAGCAATCTTGTGAATCCAATAAGTTCATTTGTTTCATTGGATGAACATTTAGGTCATTTTCGTCCTCCCTAGGCTTATTCTTGTCCAATTAGGGTTTCTAACCAATCTTGTGCATCCAATAGGTGTGTTTGTGTCATTAGATGAACATTTAGGTAATTTTCATCCTCCCTAGGCTTATTGTTGTCCAATTAGGGTTTTTAACCAATCTTGTGCATCCAATAGGTGTGTTTGAGTCATTGGATGAACATTTAGGTCATTTTCGTCCTCCCTAGTCTTATTCTTGTCCAATTAGGGTTTTAAGCCAATCTTGTGCATCCAATAGGTGTGTTTGTGTCATTTGATGAACATTTAGGTCATTTCGTCCTCCCAAGGCTTATTCTTGTCCAATTAGGGTTTTAAGCAATCTTGTGCATCCAATAAGTTCATTTGTGTCATTGGATTAAGATTTAAGTCATTTTCGTCCTCCCTAGGCTTATTCTTGTTCAATTAGGGTTTCTAACCAATCTTGTGCATCCAATAGGTGTGTTTGTGTCATTGGATGAACATTTAGGTCATTTTCGTCCTCCCTAGTCTTATTCTTGTCCAATTAGGGTTTTAAGCAATCTTGTGCATCCAACAAGTTCATTTGTGTCATTGGATGAACATTTAGGTCATTTTCGTCCTCCCTAGGCTTATTCTTGTCCAATTAGGGTTTTTAAGCAATCTTGTGCATCCAATAAGTTCATTTGTGTCATTGGATGAACATTTAGGTAATTTTCGTCCTCCCTAGGCTTATTCTTGTTCAATTAGGGTTTCTAACCAATCTTGTGCATCCAATAGGTGTGTTTGTGTCATTGGATGAACATTTAGGTCATTTTCGTCCTCCCTAGTCTTATTCTTGTCCAATTAGGGTTTTAAGCAATATTGTGCATCCAATAAGTTCATTTGTGTCATTGGATGAACATTTAGGTCATTTTCGTCCTCCCTAGGCTTATTCTTGTCCAATTAGGGTTTTTAACCAATCTTGTGCATCCAATAAGTTCATTTGTGTCATTGGATAAACATTTAGGTCATTTTCGTCCTCCCTAGGCTTATTCTTGTCTAATTAGGGTTTTTAACCAATCTTGTGCATCTAATAAGTTCATTTGTGTCATTGGATGAACATTTAGGTCATTTTCGTCCTCCCAAGGCTTATTCTTGTCCAATTAGGGTTTTTAACCAATCTTGTGCATCCAATAAGTTCATTTGTGTCATTGGATGAACATTTAGGTCATTTTCGTCCTCCATAGGCTTATTCTTGTCCAATTAGGGTTTTTAACCAATCTTGTGCATCCAATAAGTTCATTTGTGTCATTCGATGAACATTTAGGTCATTTTCGTCCTCCTTAGTCTTATTCTTGTCCAATTAGGGTTTTTATGCAATCTTGTGCATCCAATAGGTGTGTTTGTGTCATTGGAGGAACATTTAGGTCATTTTCGTCCTCCCTAGTCTTATTCTTGTCCAATTAGGGTTTTTATGCAATCTTGTGCATCCAATAGGTGTGTTTGTGTCATTGGACGAAGATTTAGGTCATTTTCGTCCTCCCTAGGCTTATTCTTGTCCGATTAGGGTTTTTAACCAATCTTGTGCATTCAATAAGTTCATTTGTGTCATTGGATGAACATTTTGGTCATTTTCGTCCTCCCTAGTCTTATTCTTGTCCAATTAGGGTTTTAAGCAATCTTGTGCATCCAATATGTGGGTTTGTGTCATTGGATGAACGTTTAGGTCATTTTCGTCCTCCCTAGGCTTATTCCTGTCCGATTAGGGTTTTTTTACCAATCTTGTGCATTCAATAAGTTCATTTGTGTCATTGGATGAACATTTAGGTCATTTTCGTCCTCCCTAGTCTTATTCTTGTCCAATTAGGGTTTTTATGCAATCTTGTGCATCCAATAGGTGTGTTTGTGTCGTTGGAGGAATATTTAGGTCATTTTCGTCCTCCCTAGTCTTATTCTTGTCCAATTAGGGTTTTTATGCAATCTTGTGCATCCAATAGGTGTGTTTGTGTCATTGGACGAACTTTTAGGTCATTTTCGTCCTCCCTAGGCTATTTCTTGTCCAATTAGGGTTTTTAACCAATCTTATGCGTCCAATAAGTTCATTTGTGTCATTCGATGAACATTTAGGTCATTTTCGTCCTTCCTAGTCTTATTCTTGTCCAATTAGGGTTTTTAAGCAATCTGGTGCATCCAATAGGTGTGTTTGTGTCATTGGACGAACATTTAGTTCATTTTCGTCCTCCCTAGGCTTATTCTTGTCCAATTAGGGTTTTTAACCAATCTTGTGCATCCAATAAGTTCATTTGTGTCATTGGATGAACATTTAGGTCATTTTCGTCCTCCCTAGGCTTATTCTTGTCCAATTAGGGTTTTTAACCAATCTTGTGCATCCAATAAGTTCATTTGTGTCATTGGATGAACATTTAGGTCATTTTCGTCCTCCCTAGGCTTATTCTTGTCCAACTAGGGTTTTTAACCAATCTTGTGCATCCAATAAGTTGATTTGTGTCATTGGATGAACATTTAGGTCATTTTCGTCCTCCCTAGGCTTATTCTTGTCCAATTAGGGTTTTTAACCAATCTTGTGCATCCAATAAGTTCATTTGTGTCATTGGATGAACATTTAGGTCATTTTCGTCCTCCGTAGGCTTATTCTTGTCCAACTAGGGTTTTTAACCAATCTTGTGCATCCAATAAGTTCATTTGTGTCATTGGATGAACATTTAGGTCATTTTCCTCCTCCCTAGGCTTATTCTTGTCCAATTAGGGTTTTTATGCAATCTTGTGCATCCAATAGGTGTGTTTGTGTCATTGGACGAACATTTAGGTCATTTTCGTCCTCCCTAGGCTTATTCTTGTCCAATTAGTGTTTTTAACCAACCTTGTGCATCCAATAAGTTCATTTGTGTAATTGGTTGAACATTTAGGACATTTTCGTCCTCCCTAAGCTTATTCTTGTCCAATTAGGGTTTTTAACCAACCTTGTGCATCCAATAAGTTCATTTGTGTCATTGGAGGAACATTTAGGTCATTTTTGTCTTCCCTAGTCTTATTCTTGTCCAATTAGGGTTTTTATGCAATATTGTGCAACCAATAGGTGTGTAGTGTCATTGGATGAACATTTAGATCATTTTCGTCCTCCCTAGGCTTATTCTTGTCCAATTAGGGTTTTTAACCAATCTTGTGCATCCAATAAGTTCATTTGTGTCATTGGTTGAACATTTAGGTCATTTTCGTCCTCCCTAGGCTTATTCTTGTCCAGTTAGGGTTTTTAACTATTCTTGTGCATCCAATACGCGTGTTTGTGTCATTGGATAAACATTTAAGTCATTTTCGTCCTCCCTAGACTTATTCTTGTCCAATTAGGGTTTCTAACGAATCTTGTGCATCCAATAGGTGTGTTTGTTTCATTGGATGAACATTTAGGTCATTTTCGTCCTCCCTAGGCTTATTCTTGTCCTAATAGGGTTTTTAACCAATCTTGCGCATCCAATAGGTGTGTTTGTGTCATTGGACGAACATTTAGGTAATTTTCGTCCTCCCTAGGCTTATTCTTTTCCAATTAGGGTTTTTAACCAATGTTGTGCATCCAATAATTTCATTTGTCTCATTGGATGAACATTTAAGTCATTTTCGTCCACCCTAGGCTTATTCTTGTCCAATTAGGGTTTTTAACCAATCTTCTGCATCCGATAAGTTCATTTGTGTCATTGGATGAACATTTAGGTCATTTTCGTCCTCCCAAGGCTTATTCTTGTCCAATTAGGGTTTTAAACCAATCTTTTGCATCCAATAAATTCATTTGTGTCATTGGATGAACATTTAGGTCATTTTCGTCCTCCCTAGGCTTATTCTTGTCCAATTACGGTTTTTAAGCAATCTTGTGCATCCAATAAGTTCATTTGTGTCATTGGATGAACATTTAGGTCATTTTCGTCCTCCCTAGGCTTATTCTTGTCCAATTAGGGTTTCTAACCAATCTTGTGCATCCAATAGGTGTATTTATTTCATTGGATGAACGTTTAGGTCAATTTCGTCCTCCTTAGGCTTATTCTTGTCCAATTAGGGTTTTTAAGCAATCCTGTGCATCCAATAAGTTCATTTGTGTCATTGGATGAACATTTAGGTCATTTTCGTCTTCCCTAGGCTTATTCTTGTCCAATTAGGGTTTCTAGCCAATCTTGTGCATCCAATAGGTGTGTTTGTAACATTGGATGAACATTTAGGTCATTTTCGTCCTCCCTAGTCTTATTCTTGTCCAATTAGGGTTTTAAGCATTCTTGTGCATCCAATGTGTGTGTTTGTGTCATTGGATGCACATTTAGGTCATTTTCATCCTCCATAGGCTTGTTCGTGTCCAATTAGGGTTTCTAACGAATCTTGTGCATCCAATAGGTGTATTTGTGTCTTGGATGAAAATTTAAGTCATTTTTGTCCTCCCTAGGCTTATTCTTGTCCAATTAGGGTTTTTAAGCAATCTTGTGCATCCAATAACTTCATTTGTGTCATTGGATTAACATTTAGGTCATTTTCATCCTCCCTAGGCTTATTGTTGTCCAATTAGGGTTTTTAACCAATCTTGTGCATCCAATAGGTGTGTTTGTGTCATTGGATGAACATTTAGGTCATTTTCGTCCTCTCTAGGCTTATTCTTGTCCAATTAGGGTTTTTAACCAATCTTGTGCATCCAATAGGTGTGTTTGTGTCATTTGATGAACATTTAGGTCATTCGTCCTCCCAAGGCTTATTCTTGTCAAATTAGGATTTTAAGCAATCTTGTGCATCCAATAAGTTCATTTGTGTCATTGGATTAAGATTTAAGTCATTTTCATCCTCCTTAGGCTTATTCTTGTCCAGTTAGGGTTTTTATCCAATCTTGTGCATCCAATAGGTGTGTGTGTGTCATTGGATGAACATTTAGGTCATTTTCGTCCTCCCTAGGCTTATTCTTGTCCAATTAGGGTTTTTAACCAATCTTGTGCATCCAATAAGGTCATTTGTGTCCTCCTTAGGCATATTCTTGTCCAATTAGGACATTTCCGTCCTCCTTAGGCTTATTCTAGTCCAATTAGGGTTTTTAAGCAATCTTGTGCATCCAATAAGTTCATTTGTGTCATTGGATGAACATTTAGGTCATTTTCGTCCCACCCTAGGCTTATTCTTGTCCAATTAGGGTTTTTAACCAATCTTGTGCATCCAATAGGTGTGTTTGTGTCATTTGATGAACATTTAGGTCATTTTTGTCCTCTCTAGGCTTATTCTTGTCCAATTAGGGTTTTTAACCAATCTTGTGTATCCAATAAGTTCATTTGTGTCATTGGATGAACATTTAGGTCATATTCGTCCTCCCAAGGCTTATTCTTGTCCAATTAGGGTTTTTAACCAATCTTGTGCATCCAATAAGACTAGGTGTGTTTGTGTCATTGGATAAACATTTAGGTTATTTTTGTCCTCCCTAGGCTTATTCTTGTCCAATTAGGGTTTTTAACCAATCTTGTGCATCCAATAAGTTCATTTGTGTCATTGGATAAACATTTAGGTCATTTTCGTCCACCCTTGGGTTATTCTTGTCCAATTAGGGTTTTTATCCAATCTTGTGCATCCAATAAGTTCATTTGTGTCATTGGATGAACATTTAGGTCATTTTCGTCCTCCCTAGGCTTATTCTTGTCCAATTAGGGTTTTTAACCAATCTTGTGCATCCAATAAGTTCATTTGTGTCATTGGTTGAACATTTAGGTCATTTTCGTCCTCCCTAGGCTTATTCTTGTCCAGTTAGGGTTTTTAACTATTCTTGTGCATCCAATACGCGTGTTTGTGTCATTGGATAAACATTTAAGTCATTTTCGTCCTCCCTAGACTTATTCTTGTCCAATTAGGGTTTCTAACGAATCTTGTGCATCCAATAGGTGTGTTTGTTTCATTGGATGAACATTTAGGTCGTTTTCGTCCTCCCTAGGCTTATTCTTGTCCTAATAGGGTTTTTAACCAATCTTGCGCATCCAATAGGTGTGTTTGTGTCATTGGACGAACATTTAGGTCATTTTCGTCCTCCCTAGGCTTATTCTTTTCCAATTAGGGTTTTTAACCAATGTTGTGCATCCAATAATTTCATTTGTCTCATTGGATGAACATTTAAGTCATTTTCGTCCATCCTAGGCTTATTCTTGTCCAATTAGGGTTTTTAACCAATCTTCTACATCCGATAAGTTCATTTGTGTCATTGGATGAACATTTAGGTCATTTTCGTCCTCCCAAGGCTTATTCTTGTCCAATTAGGGTTTTTAACCAATCTTTTGCATCCAATAAATTCATTTGTGTCATTGGATGAACATTTAGGTCATTTTCGTCCTCCCTAGGCTTATTCTTGTCCAATTACGGTTTTTAAGCAATCTTGTGCATCCAATAAGTTCATTTGTGTCATTGGATGAACATTTAGGTCATTTTCGTCCTCCCTAGGCTTATTCTTGTCCAATTATGGTTTCTAACCAATCTTGTGCATCCAATAGGTGTATTTATTTCATTGGATGAACATTTAGGTCAATTTCGTCCTCCTTAGGCTTATTCTTGTCCAATTAGGGTTTTTAAGCAATCCTGTGCATCCAATAAGTTCATTTGTGTCATTGGATGAACATTTAGGTCATTTTCGTCTTCCCTAGGCTTATTCTTGTCCAATTAGGGTTTCTAGCCAATCTTGTGCATCCAATAGGTGTGTTTGTAACATTGGATGAACATTTAGGTCATTTTCGTCCTCCCTAGTCTTATTCTTGTCCAATTAGGGTTTTAAGCATTCTTGTGCATCCAATGTGTGTGTTTGTGTCATTGGATGCACATTTAGATCATTTTCATCCTCCATAGGCTTGTTCGTGTCCAATTAGGGTTTCTAACGAATCTTGTGCATCCAATAGGTGTGTTTGTGTCTTGGATGAAAATTTAAGTCATTTTTGTCCTCCCTAGGCTTATTCTTGTCCAATTAGGGTTTTTAAGCAATCTTGTGCATCCAATAACTTCATTTGTGTCATTGGATTAACATTTAGGTCATTTTCATCCTCCCTAGGCTTATTGTTGTCCAATTAGGGTTTTTAACCAATCTTGTGCATCCAATAGGTGTGTTTGTGTCATTGGATGAACATTTAGGTCATTTTCGTCCTCTCTAGGCTTATTCTTGTCCAATTAGGGTTTTTAACCAATCTTGTGCATCCAATAGGTGTGTTTGTGTCATTTGATGAACATTTAGGTCATTCGTCCTCCCAAGGCTTATTCTTGTCAAATTAGGATTTTAAGCAATCTTGTGCATCCAATAAGTTCATTTGTGTCATTGGATTAAGATTTAAGTCATTTTCATCCTCCTTAGGCTTATTCTTGTCCAGTTAGGGTTTTTATCCAATCTTGTGCATCCAATAGGGGTGTGTGTGTCATTGGATGAACATTTAGGTCATTTTCGTCCTCCCTAGGCTTATTCTTGTCCAATTAGGGTTTTTAACCAATCTTGTGCATCCAATAAGGTCATTTGTGTCCTCCTTAGGCTTATTCTTGTCCAATTAGGACATTTCCGTCCTCCTTAGGCTTATTCTTGTCCAATTAGGGTTTTTAAGCAATCTTGTGCATCCAAAATGTTCATTTGTGTCATTGGATGAACATTTAGGTCATTTTCGTCCCACCCTAGGCTTATTCTTGTCCAATTAGGGTTTTTAACCAATCTTGTGCATCCAATAGGTGTGTTTGTGTCATTTGATGAACATTTAGGTCATTTTTGTCCTCTCTAGGCTATTTCTTGTCCAATTAGGGTTTTTAACCAATCTTGTGTATCCAATAAGTTCATTTGTGTCATTGGATGAACATTTAGGTCATATTCGTCCTCCCAAGGCTTATTCTTGTCCAATTAGGGTTTTTAACCAATCTTGTGCATCCAATAAGACTAGGTGTGTTTGTGTCATTGGATGAACATTTAGGTTATTTTTGTCCTCCCTAGGCTTATTCTTGTCCAATTAGGGTTTTTAACCAATCTTGTGCATCCTATAGGTGTGTTTGTTTCATTTGATGAACATTTAGGTCATTTTCGTCCTCCCAAGGCTTATTCTTGTCCAATTAGGGTTTTAAGCAATCTTGTGCATCCAATAAGTTCATTTGTGTCATTGGATTAAGATTTAAGTCATTTTCGTCCTCCCTAGGCTTATTCTTTTCCAGTTAGGGTTTTTAACCAATCTTGTGTATCCAATTGGTGTGTTTGTGTCGTTGGATGAACATTTAGGTCATTTTCGTCCTCCCTAGGCTTATTCTTGTCCAATTAGGGTTTTTAACCAATCTTGTGCATCCAATAGGTGTGTTTGTGTCATTGGATGAACATTTAGGTCATTTTCGTCCTCCTTAGTCTTATTGTTGTCCAATTAGGGTTTTTAACCAATCTTGTGCATCCAACAAGTTCATTTGAGTCATTGGATGAACATTTAGGTCATTTTCGTCCACCCTAGGCATATTCTTGTCCAATTAGGGTTTTTAACCAATCTTGTGCATCCAATAAGTTCATTTGTCTCATTGGTTAACATTTAGGTCATTTTCGTCCTCCCAAGGCTTATTCTAGTCCAATTAGGGTTTTTAACCAATCTTGTGCATCCAATAGGTTGATTTGTGTCATTGGATGAACATTTAGGTCATTTTCGTCCACCCTAGGCTTATTCTTGTCCAATTAGGGTTTTTAACCAATCTAGTGCATCCGATAAGTTCATTTGTTTCATTGGATGAACATTTAGGTCATTTTCGTCCACCCTAGGCTTATTCTTGTCCAATTAGGGTTTTTAACCAATCTTGTGCATCCAATAAGTTCATTTGTGTCATTGGATGAACATTTAGGTCGTTTTCGTCCTCCCTAGGATTATTCTTGTCCAATTAGGGTTTTTAAGCAATCTTGTGCATACAATAAGTTCATTTGTGTCATTGGAGGAACATTTAGGTCATTTTCGTCCCCCCTAGGCTTATTCTGGTCCAATTAGGGTTTTTAACCAATCTTGTGCATCCAATAGGTGTGTTTGTGTCAATGGATGAACATTTAGGTCATTTTCGTCCACCCTAGGCTTATTCTAGTCCAATTAGGGTTTTTAACCAATCTTGTGTAGCCAATAAATTCATTTGTGTCATTGGATGAACATTTAGGTCATATTCGTCCTCCCATGGCTTATTCTTGTCCAATTAGGGTTTTTAACCAATCTTGTGCATCCAATAATACTAGGTGTGTTTGTGTCATTGGATGAACATTTAGGTTATTTTTGTCCTCCCTAGGCTTATTCTTGTCCAATTAGGGTTTTTAACCAATCTTGTGCATCCTATAGGTGTGTTTGTGTCATTTGATGAACATTTAGGTCATTTTCGTCTTCCCTAGGCTTATTCTTGTCCAATTAGGGTTTCTAACCAATCTTGTGCATCCAATAGGTGTGTTTGTAACATTGGATGAACATTTAGGTCATTTTCGTCCTCCCTAGTCTTATTCTTGTCCAATTAGGGTTTTAAGCATTCTTGTGCATCCAATGTGTGTGTTTGTGTCATTGGATGCACATTTAGGTCATTTTCATCCTCCATAGGCTTGTTCGTGTCCAATTAGGGTTTCTAACGAATCTTGTGCATCCAATAGGTGTGTTTGTGTCTTGGATGAAAATTTAAGTCATTTTTGTCCTCCCTAGGCTTATTCTTGTCTAATTAGGGTTTTTAAGGAATCTTGTGCATCCAATAACTTCATTTGTGTCATTGGATTAACATTTAGGTCATTTTCATCCTCCCTAGGCTTATTGTTGTCCAATTAGGGTTTTTAACCAATCTTGTGCATCCAATAGGTGTGTTTGTGTCATTGGATGAACATTTAGGTCATTTTCGTCCTCTCTAGGCTTATTCTTGTCCAATTAGGGTTTTTAACCAATCTTGTGCATCCAATAGGTGTGTTTGTGTCATTTGATGAACATTTAGGTCATTCGTCCTCCCAAGGCTTATTCTTGTCAAATTAGGATTTTAAGCAATCTTGTTCATCCAATAAGTTCATTTGTGTCATTGGATTAAGATTTAAGTCATTTTCATCCTCCTTAGGCTTATTCTTGTCCAGTTAGGGTTTTTATCCAATCTTGTGCATCCAATAGGTGTGTGTGTGTCATTGGATGAACATTTAGGTCATTTTCGTCCTCCCTAGGCTTATTCTTGTCCAATTAGGGTTTTTAACCAATCTTGTGCATCCAATAAGGTCATTTGTGTCCTCCTTAGGCTTATTCTTGTCCAATTAGGACATTTCCGTCCTCCTTAGGCTTATTCTTGTCCAATTAGGGTTTTTAAGCAATCTTGTGCATCCAATAAGTGCATTTGTGTCATTGGATGAACATTTAGGTCATTTTCGTCCCACCCTAGGCTTATTCTTGTCCAATTAGGGTTTTTAACCAATCTTGTGCATCCAATAGGTGTGTTTGTGTCATTTGATGAACATTTAGGTCATTTTTGTCCTCTCTAGGCTTATTCTTGTCCAATTAGGGTTTTTAACCAATCTTGTGTATCCAATAAGTTCATTTGTGTCATTGGATGAACATTTAGGTCATATTCGTCCTCCCAAGGCTTATTCTTGTCCAATTAGGGTTTTTAACCAATCTTGTGCATCTAATAAGACTAGGTGTGTTTGTGTCATTGGATGAACATTTAGGTTATTTTTGTCCTCCCTAGGCTTATTCTTGTCCAATTAGGGTTTTTAACCAATCTTGTGCATCCTATAGGTGTGTTTGTGTCATTTGATGAACATTTAGGTCATTTTCGTCCTCCCAAGGCTTATTCTTGTCCAATTAGGGTTTTAAGCAATCTTGTGCATCCAATAAGTTCATTTGTGTCATTGGATTAAGATTTAAGTCATTTTCGTCCTCCCTAGGCTTATTCTTTTCCAGTTAGGGTTTTTAACCAATCTTGTGTATCCAATTGGTGTGTTTGTGTCGTTGGATGAACATTTAGGTCATTTTCGTCCTCCCTAGGCTTATTCTTGTCCAATTAGGGTTTTTAACCAATCTTGTGTATCCAATAGGTGTGTTTGTGTCATTGGATGAACATTTAGGTCATTTTCGTCCTCCTTAGTCTTATTGTTGTCCAATTAGGGTTTTTAACCAATCTTGTGCATCCAACAAGTTCATTTGAGTCATTGGATGAACATTTAGGTCATTTTCGTCCACCCTAGGCATATTCTTGTCCAATTAGGGTTTTTAACCAATCTTTTGCATCCAATAAGTTCATTTGTGTCATTGGTTAACATTTAGGTCATTTTCGTCCTCCCAAGGCTTATTCTAGTCCAATTAGGGTTTTTAACAAATCTTGTGCATCCAATAGGTTGATTTGTGTCATTGGATGAACATTTAGGTCATTTTCGTCCACCCTAGGCTTATTCTTGTCCAATTAGGGTTTTTAACCAATCTAGTGCATCCGATAAGTTCATTTGTTTCATTGGATGAACATTTAGGTCATTTTCGTCCACCCTAGGCTTATTCTTGTCCAATTAGGGTTTTTAACCAATCTTGTGCATCCAATAAGTTCATTTGTGTCATTGGATGAACATTTAGGTCGTTTTCGTCCTCCCTAGGATTATTCTTGTCCAATTAGGGTTTTTAAGCAATCTTGTGCATACAATAA
>JBBPBR010000753.1:555662-566251 GCA_037974775.1 Cicer pinnatifidum
AGGTGTGTTTGTGTCATTGGATGAACATTTAGGTCATTTTCGTCCTCCCTAGTCTTATTCTTGTCCAATTAGAGTTTTAAGCATTCTTGTGCAATCAATGTGTGTGTTTGTGTCATTGGATGCACATTTAGGTCATTTTCGTCCTCCCTAGGCTTATTCTTGTCCAATTAGGGCTTTTAAGCAATCTTGTGCATCCAATAAGTTCAATTGTGTCATTGGATGAACATTTAGGTCATTTTCGTCCCCCCTAGGCTTATTCTTGTCCAATTAGGGTTTTTAACCAATCTTGTGCATCCAATAAGTTCATTTGTGTCATTGGATGAACATTTAGGTCATTTGCGTCCTCCCTAGGCTTATTCTTGTCCAATAAGGGTTTTTAACCAATCTTGTGCATCCAATAAGTTCATTTGTGTCATTGGATGAACATTTAGGTCATTTTCATCCCCCCTAGGCTTATTCTTGTCCAATTAGGGTTTTTAACCAATCTTGTGCATCCAATAGGTGTGTTTGTGTCAATGGATGAACATTTAGGTCATTTTCGTCCACCCTAGGCTTATTCTTGTCCAATTAGGGTTTTTAACCAATCTTGTGTAGCCAATAAATTCATTTGTGTCATTGGATGAACATTTAGGTCATATTCGTCCTCCCATGGCTTATTCTTGTCCAATTAGGGTTTTTAACCAATCTTGTGCATCCAATAAGACTCGGTGTGTTTGTGTCATTGGATGAACATTTAGGCTATTTTTGTCCTCCCTAGGCTTATTCTTGTCCAATTAGGGTTTTTAACCAATCTTGTGCATCCTATAGGTGTGTTTGTGTCATTTGATGAACATTTAGGTCATTTTCGTCCTCCTTAGTCTTATTGTTGTCCAATTAGGGTTTTTAACCAATCTTGTGCATCCCACAAGTTCATTTGAGTCATTGGATGAACATTTAGGTCATTTTCGTCCACCCTAGGCTTATTCTTGTCCAATTAGGGTTTTTAACCAATCTTGTGAATCCAATAAGTTCATTTGTGTCATTGGATGAACATTTAGGTCATTTTCGTCCTCCCAAGGCTTATTCTAGTCCAATTAGGGTTTTTAACCAATCTTGTGCAACCAATAAGTTCATTTGGGTCATTGGATGAACATTTAGTTCATTTTCGTCCTCCCTAGGCTTATTCTTGTCCAATTAGGGTTTTTAACCAATCTTGTGCATCCAATAAGTTCATTTGTGTCATTGGATGAACATTTAGGTCATTTTCGTCCTCCATAGGCTTATTCTTGTCCAATTAAGGTTTCTAACCAATCTTGTGCATCCAATAGGTGTGTTTGTGTCATTGGATGAACTTTTAGGTCATTTTCGTCCTCCCTAGTCTTATTCTTGTCCAATTAGGGTTTTAAGCAATCTTGTGCATCCAATAAGTTCATTTGTGTCATTGGATGAACATTTAGGTCATTTTCGTCCTTCCTAGGCTTATTTTTGTGCAATTAGGGTTTTTAACCAATCTTGTGCATCCAATAGGTGTGTTTGTGTCATTAGATGAACATTTAGGTCATTTTCATCCTCCCTAGGTTTATTGTTGTCCAATTAGGGTGTTTAACCAATCTTGTGTATCCAATAGGTGCGTTTGTGTCATTGGATGAACATTTAGGTCAATTTTGTCTTCCCTATTCTTATTCTTGTCCAATTACGGTTTTAGGCAATCTTGTGCATCCAATAACTTCATTTGTGTCATTGGATTAACATTTAAGTCATTTTCGTCCTCCCTAGGCTTAGTTTTGTCCAATTAGGGTTACTAACGAAGCTTGTGCACCCAATAGGTGTGTTTGTGTCATTGGATGAACATTTAGGTCATTTTCGTCCTCCCTTGTCTTATTCTTGTCCAATTAGGGTTTTTAACCAATCTTGTGCATCCAATAAGTTCATTTGTGTCATTGGATGAACATTTAGGTCATTTTCGTCCTCCTTAGTCTTATTGTTGTCCAATTAGGGTTTTTAACCAATCTTGTGCATCCAATAGGTGTGTTTGTGTCATTGGATGAAAATTTAGGTCATTTTCGTCCTCCCTAGGCTTATTCTTGTCCAATTAGGGTTTTAAGCAATCTTGTGCATCCAATAAGTTCATTTGTGTCATTGGATTAAGATTTAAGTCATTTTCATCCTCCCTAGGCTTATTCTTGTCCAGTTAGGGTTTTTAACCAATCTTGTGCATCCAATAAGTTCATTTGTGTCATTGGATTAAGATTTAAGTCATTTTCATCCTCCCTAGGCTTATTCTTGTCCAGTTAGGGTTTTTAACCAATCTTGTGCATCCAATAGGTGTGTGTGTGTCATTGGCTGAATATTTAGGTCATTTTCGTCCTCCCTAGGCTTATTCTTGTCCAATTAGGGTTTTTAACCAATCTTGTGCATCCAATAAGTTCATTTGTGTCATTGGATGAACATTTAGGTCATTTTCGTCCTCCCTAGGCTTATTCTTATCCAATTAGGGTTTTTAAGCAATCTTGTGCATCCAATAAGTTCATTTGTGTCATTGGATGAACATTTAGGTCATTTTCGTCCCCCCTAGGCTTATTCTTGTCCAATTAGGGTTTTTAACCAATGTTGTGCATCCAATAAGTTCATTTGTGTCATTGGATGAATATTTAGGTCATTTTCGTCCTCCCAAGGCTTATTCTTGTCCAATAAGGGTTTTTAACCAATTTTGTGCATTCAATAAGTTCATTTGGGTCATTGGATGAACATTTAGGTCATTTTCGTCCTCCCTAGGCTTATTCTTGTCCAATTAGGGTTTTTAAGCAATCTTGTGCATCCAATAGGTTCATTTGTGTCATTGGATGAACATTTAGGTCATTCTCGTCCACCCTAGGTTTATTCTTGTCCAATTAGGGTTTTTAACCAATCTTGTGCATCCAATAAGTTCATTTGTGTCATTGGATGAACATTTAGGTCATTTTCGTCCTCCCTAGGCTTATTCTTGTCCAATTAAGGTTTCTAACCAATCTTGTGCATCCAATAGGTGTGTTTGTGTCATTGGATGAACATTTAGGTTATTTTCGTCCTCCCTAGGCTTATTCTTGTCCAATAAGGGTTTTTAACCAATCTTGTGCATCCAATAAGTTCATTTGTGTCATTGGATGAACATTTAGGTCATTTTCGTCCTCCCTAGGCTTATTCTTGTCCAATTAGGGTTTTTAAGCAATCTTGTGCATCCAATAAGTTCATTTGTGTCATTGGATGAACATTTAGGTCATTTTCATCCTCCCTAGGCTTATTCTTTTTCAATTAGGGTTTCTAACCAATCTTGTGCATCCAATAGGTGTGTTTGTGTCATTGGATGAACATTTAGGTCATTTTCGTCCTCCCTAGTCTTTTTCTTGTCCAATTAGGGTTTTAAGCAATCTTGTGCATCCAATAAGTTCATTTGTGTCGTTGGATGAACATTTAGGTCATTTTCGTCCTCCCTAGGCTTATTCTTGTCCAATTAGGGTTTATAAGTAATCTTGTGCATCCAATAAGTTCATTTGTGTCATTGGATGAACATTTAGGTCATTTTCGTCCTCCCTAGGCTTATTCTTGTCCAATTAGGGTTTTTAAGCAATCTTGTGCATCCAATAAGTTCATTTGTGTCATTGGATGAACATTTAGGTCATTTTCGTCCTCCCTAGGCTTATTCTTGTCCAATTAGGGTTTTTAAGCAATCTTGTGCATCCAATAAGTTCATTTGTGTCATTGGATGAACATTTAGGTCATTTTCGTCCTCCCTAGGCTTATTCTTGTCCAATTATGGTTTTTAACCAATCTTGTGCATCCAATAAGTGTGTTTGTGTCATTGGATGAACATTTAGGTCATTTTCGTCCTCCCTTGTCTTATTCTTGTCCAATTAGGGTTTCTAACCAATCTTGTGCATCCAATAGGTGTATTTGTGTCATTGGATGAACATTTAGGTCATTTTCGTCCTCCCTAGGCTTATTCTTGTCCAATTAGGGTTTTTAAGCAATCTTGTGCATCCAATAAGTTCATTTGTGTCATTGGATGAACATTTAGGTCATTTTCGTCCTCCCTAGGCTTATTCTTGTCCAATTAGGGTTTTTAAGCAATCTTGTGCATCCAATAAGTTCATTTGTGTCATTGGATGAACATTTAGGTCATTTTCGTCCTCCCTAGGCTTATTCTTGTTCAATTAGGGTTTCTAGCCAATCTTGTGCATCCAATAGGTGTGTTTGTGTCATTGGATGAACATTTAGGTCATTTTCGTCCTCCCTATTTTTATTCTTGTCCAATTAGGGTTTTAAGCAATCTTGTGCATCCAATAAGTTCATTTGTGTCGTTGGATGAACATTTAGGTTATTTTCGTCCTCACTAGGCTTAGTTTTGTGCAATTAGGGTTTTTAACCAATCTTGTGCATCCAATAGATGTGTTTGTGTCATTAGATGAACATTTAGGTCATTTTCATCCTCCCTAGGCTTATTGTTGTCCAATTAGGGTTTTTAACCAATCTTGTGCATCCAATAGGTGTGTTTGTGTCATTGGATGATCATTTAGGTTATTTTCGTCCTCCCTAGGCTTATTCTTTTTCAATTAGAGTTTCTAACCAATCTTATGCCTCCAATAGGTGTGTTTGTGTCATTGGATGAACATTTAGGTCATTTTCGTCCTCCCTAGTCTTATTCTTGTCCAATTAGGGTTTTAAGCAATCTTGTGCATCGAATAAGTTCATTTGTGTCGTTGGATAAACATTTAGGTTATTTTCGTCCTCACTAGGCTTATTCTTGTCCAATTAGGGTTTATATGTAATCTTGTGCATCCAATAAGTTCATTTGTGTCATTGGATGAACATTTAGGTCATTTTCGTCCTCCCTAGGCTTATTCTTGTCCAATTAGGGTTTATAAGCAATCTTGTGCATCCAATAAGTTCATTTGTGTCATTGGATGAACATTTAGGTCATTTTCGTCCTCCCTAGGCTTATTCTTGCCCAATTAGGGTTTTTAAGCAATCTTGTGCATCCAATAAACTCATTTGTGTCATTGGATGAACATTTAGGTCATTTTCGTCCTCCCTAGGCTTATTCTTGTCCAATTAGGGTTTTTAAGCAATCTTGTGCATCCAATAAGTTCATTTGTGTCATTGGATGAACATTTAGGTCATTTTCGTCCCCCCTAGGCTTATTCTTGTCCAATTAGGGTTTTTAACCAATCTTGTGCATCCAATAGGTGTGTTTGTGTCATTGGATGAACATTTAGCTCAGTTTCGTCCTCCCTAGGCTTATTCTTGTCCAATTAGGGTTTCTAACGAATCTTGTGCATCCAATAGGTGTATTTGTGTCATTGGATGAACATTTAGGTCATTTTCGTCCTCTCTAGGCTTATTCTTGTCCAATTAGGGTTTTTAACCAATCTTGTGCATCCAATAAGTTCATTTGTGTCATTGGATGAACATTTAGGTCATTTTCGTCCTCCCAAGGCTTATTCTTGTCCAATTAGGGTTTTTTTGCAATCTTGTGCATCCAATAAGTTCATTTGTGTCATTGGATGAACATTTAGGTCATTTTCGTCCTCCCTAGGCTTATTCTTGTCCAATTAGGGTTTTTAACCAATCTTGTGCATCCAATAAGTTCATTTGTGTCATTGTATGAACATTTAGGTCATTTTTGTCCACCCAAGGCTTATTCTTGTCCAATTAGGGTTTTTAACCAATCTTGTGCATCCAATAAGTTCATTTGTGTCATTGGATGAACATTTAGGTCATTTTCGTCCTCCCTAGGCTTATTCTTGTCCAATTAGGGTTTTTAACCAATCTTGTGCATCCAATAAGTTCATTTGTGTCATTGGATGAACATTTAGGTCATTTTCGTCCTCCCTAGGCTTATTCTTGTCCAATTAGGGTTTTTAACCAATCTTGTGCATCCAATAAGTTCATTTGTGTCATTGGATGAACATTTAGGTCATATTCGTCCTCACTAGGCTTATTCTTGTCCAATTAGGGTTTTTAACCAATCTTGTGCATCCAATAAGTTCATTTGTGTCATTGGATGAACATTTAGGTCATTTTCGTCCTCCCTAGTCTTATTCTTGTCCAATTAGGGTTTTTATGCAATCTTGCGCATCCAATAGGTGTGTTTGTGTCATTGGACGAACATTTAGGTCATTTTCGTCCTCCCTAGGCTTATTCTTGTCCAATTAGGGTTTTTAACCAATCTTGTGCATCCAATAAGTTCATTTGTGTCATTGGATGAACATTTAAGTCATTTTTGTCCTCCCTAGGCTTATTCTTGTCCAATTAGGGTTTTTAACCAATCTTGTGCATCCAATAAGTTCATTTGTGTCATTGGATGAACATTTAGGTCATTTTCGTCCTCCCTAGGCTTATTCTTGTCCAATTAGGGTTTTTATGCAATCTTGAGCATCCAATAGGTGTGTTTGTGTCATTGGACGAACATTTAGGTCCTTTTCGTCATCCCTAGGATTATTCTTGTCCAATTAGGGTTTTTAATCAATCTTGTGCATCCAATAAGTTCATTTGTGTCATTGGATGAACATTTAGGTCATTTTCGTCCTCCCTAGGCTTATTCTTGTCCAATTAGGGTTTTTAACCAATCTTGTGCATCCAATAAGTTCATTTGTGTCCTTGGATGAACATTTAGGTCATTTTCGTCCTCCCTAGTCTTATTCTTGTCCAATTAGGGTTTTTATGCAATCTTGTGCATCCAATAGGTGTGTTTGTGTCATTGGAAGAACATTTAGGTCATTTTCATCCTCCCTAGGCTTATTCTTGTCCGATTAGGGTTTTTAACCAATCTTGTGCATTCAATAAATTCATTTGTGTCATTGGACGAACATTTAGGTCATTTTTGTCCTCCTTAGTCTTATTCTTGTCCAATTAGGGTTTTAAGCAATCTTGTGCATCCAATATGTGGGTTTGTGTCATTGGATGAACGTTTAGGTCATTTTCGTCCTCCCTATGCTTATTCTTGTCCAATTAGGGTTTTTAACCAATCTTGTGCATCCAATAAATTCATTTGTGTCATTGGATGAACATTTAGGTCATTTTCATCCTCCCTAGTCTTATTCTTGTCCAATTAGGGTTTTTATGCAATCTTGTGCATCCAATAGGTGTGTTTGTGTCATTGGACGAACATTTAGGTCATTTTCGTCCTCCCTAGGCTTATTCTTGTCCAATTAGGGTTTTTAACCAATCTTGTGCATCCAATAAGTTCATTTGTGTCATTGGATGAACATTTAGGTCATTTTCGTCCTCCTTAGTCTTATTGTTGTCCAATTAGGGTTTTTAACCAATCTTGTGCATCCAATAGGTGCGTTTGTGTCATTGGATGAAAATTTAGGTCATTTTCGTCCTCCCTAGGCTTATTCTTGTCCAATTAGGGTTTTTAACCAATCTTGTGCATCCAATAGGTGTTTTTGTGTCATTTGATGAACATTTAGGTCATTCGTGCTCCCAAGGCTTATTCTTGTCCAATTAGGGTTTTAAGCAATCTTGTGCATCCAATAAGTTCATTTGTGTCATTGGATTAAGATTTAAGTCATTTTCATCCTCCCTAGGCTTATTCTTGTCCAGTTAGGGTTTTTAACCAATCTTGTGCATCCAATAGGTGTGTGTGTGTCATTGGATGAATATTTAGGTCATTTTCGTCCTCCCTAGGCTTATTCTTGTCCAATTAGGGTTTTTAACCAATCTTGTACATCCAATAAGTTCATTTGTGTCATTGGATGAACATTTAGGTCATTTTCGTCCTCCCTAGGCTTATTCTTGTCCAATTAGGGTTTTTAAGCAATCTTGTGCATCCAATAAGTTCATTTGTGTCATTGGATGAACATTTAGGTCATTTTCGTCCCCCCTAGGCTTATTCTTGTCCAATTAGGGTTTTTAACCAATCTTGTGCATCCAATAAGTTCGTTTGTGTCATTGGATGAACATTTAGGTCATTTTCGTCCCCCCTAGGCTTATTCATGTCCAATTAGGGTTTTTAACCAATGTTGTGCATCCAATAAGTTCATTTGTGTCATTGGATGAATATTTAGGTCATTTTCGTCCTCCCAAGGCTTATTCTTGTCCAATAAGGGTTTTTAACCAATTTTGTGCATTCAATAAGTTCATTTGTGTCATTGGATGAACATTTAGGTCATTTTCGTCCTCCCTAGGTTAATTCTTGTCCGATTAGGGTTTTTAAGCAATCTTGTGCATTCAATAGGTTGATTTGTGTCATTGGATGAACATTTAGGTCATTTTCGTCCTCCCTAGGCTTATTCTTGTCCAATTAAGGTTTCTAACCAATTTTGTGCATCCAATAGGTGTGTTTGTGTCATTGGATGAACATTTAGGTTATTTTCGTCCTCCCTAGGCTTATTCTTGTCCAATTAGGGTTTTTAACCAATCTTGTGCATCCAATAAGTTCATTTGTCTCATTGGATGAACATTTAGGTCATTTTCGTCCACCCTAGGCTTATTCTTGTCCAATTAGGGTTTTTAACCAATCCTGTGCATCCGATAAGTTCATTTGTGTCATTGGATGAACATTTAGGTCATTTTCGTCCCCCCTAGGCTTATTCTTGTCCAATTAAGGTTTCTAACCAATCTTGTGCATCCAATAGGTGTGTTTGTGTCATTGGATGAACATTTAGGTTATTTTCGTCCTCCCTAGGCTTATTCTTGTCCAATAAGGGTTTTTAACCAATCTTGTGCATCCAATAAGTTCATTTGTGTCATTGGATGAACATTTAGGTCATTTTCGTCCTCCTTAGTCTTATTGTTGTCCAATTAGGGTTTTTAACCAATCTTGTGCATCCAATAGGTGCGTTTGTGTCATTGGATGAAAATTTAGGTCATTTTCGTCCTCCCTAGGCTTATTCTTGTCCAATTAGGGTTTTTAACCAATCTTGTGCATCCAATAGGTGTTTTTGTGTCATTTGATGAACATTTAGGTCATTCGTGCTCCCAAGGCTTATTCTTGTCCAATTAGGGTTTTAAGCAATCTTGTGCATCCAATAAGTTCATTTGTGTCATTGGATTAAGATTTAAGTCATTTTCATCCTCCCTAGGCTTATTCTTGTCCAGTTAGGGTTTTTAACCAATCTTGTGCATCCAATAGGTGTGTGTGTGTCATTGGATGAATATTTAGGTCATTTTCGTCCTCCCTAGGCTTATTCTTGTCCAATTAGGGTTTTTAACCAATCTTGTACATCCAATAAGTTCATTTGTGTCATTGGATGAACATTTAGGTCATTTTCGTCCTCCCTAGGCTTATTCTTGTCCAATTAGGGTTTTTAAGCAATCTTGTGCATCCAATAAGTTCATTTGTGTCATTGGATGAACATTTAGGTCATTATCGTCCCCCCTAGGCTTATTCTTGTCCAATTAGGGTTTTTAACCAATGTTGTGCATCCAATAAGTTCATTTGTGTCAATGGATGAATATTTAGGTCATTTTCGTCCTCCCAAGGCTTATTCTTGTCCAATAAGGGTTTTTAACCAATTTTGTGCATTCAATAAGTTCATTTGTGTCATTGGATGAACATTTAGGTCATTTTCGTCCTCCCTAGGCTTATTCTTGTCCAATTAGGGTTTTAAGCAATCTTGTGCATTCAATAGGTTGATTTGTGTCATTGGATGAACGTTTAGGTCATTTTCGTCCACCCTAGGCTTATTCTTGTCCAATTAGGGTTTTTAACCAGTCTTGTGCATCCAATAAGTTCATTTGTGTCATTGGATGAACATTTTGGTCGTTTTCGTCCTCCCAAGGCTTATTCTTATCCAATAAGGGTTTTTAACCAATTTTGTGCATCCAATAGGTGTGTTTGTTTCATTGGATGAACGTTTAGGTCATTTTCGTCCACCCTAGGCTTATTCTTGTCCAATTAGGGTTTTTAACCAATCTTGTGTATCCAATAAGTTCATTTGTGTCATTGGATGAACATTTAGGTCATTTTCTTCCTCCCAAGGCTTATTCTTGTCCAATTAGGGTTTTTAACCAATCTTGTGCATCCGGTAAGTTCTTTTGTTTCATTGGATGAACATTTAGGTCATTTTCGTCCACCCTAGGCTTATTCTTGTCCAATTAGGGTTTTTAACCAATCTTGTGCATCCGATAAGTTCATTTGTGTCATTGGATGAACATTTAGGTCATTTTCGTCCTCCCAATGCTTATTCTTGTCCAATAAGGGTTTTTAACCAATCTTGTGCATCCAATAAGTTCATTTGTGTCATTGGATGTACATTTAGGTCATTTTCGTCCACCTTAGTCTTATTGTTGTCCAATTAGGGTTTTTAACCAATCTTGTGCATCCAATAGGTGTGTTTGTGTCATTGGATGAAAATTTAGGTCATTTTCGTCCTCCCTAGGCTTATTCTTGTCCAATTAGGGTTTTTAACCAATCTTGTGCATCCAATAGGTGTGTTTGTGTCATTTGATGAACATTTAGGTCATTCGTCCTCCCAAGGCTTATTCTTATCCAATTAGGGTTTTAAGCAATCTTGTGCATCCAATAAGTTCATTTGTGTCATTGGATTAAGATTTAAGTCATTTTCATCCTCCCTAGGCTTATTCTTGTCCAGTTAGGGTTTTTAACCAATCTTGTGCATCCAATA
>JBBPBR010000753.1:567401-584889 GCA_037974775.1 Cicer pinnatifidum
CAATCTTGTGCATCCAATAAGTTCATTTGTGTCATTGGATGAACATTTAGGTCATTTTCGTCCTCCTTAGTCTTATTGTTGTCCAATTAGGGTTTTTAACCAATCTTGTGCATCCAATAGGTGCGTTTGTGTCATTGGATGAACATTTAGGTCATTTTCGTCCTCCTTAGTCTTATTGTTGTCCAATTAGGGTTTTTAACCAATCTTGTGCATCCAACAAGTTCATTTGAGTCATTGGATGAACATTTAGGTCATTTTCGTCCACCCTAGGCTTATTCTTGTCCAATTAGGGTTTTTAACCAATCTTGTGCATCCAATACGTTCATTTGTGTCATTGGATGAACATTTAGGTCATTTTCGTCCTCCCAAGGCTTATTCTAGTCCAATTAGGGTTTTTAACCAATCTTGTGCATCCAATAAGTTCATTTGGGTCATTGGATGAGCATTTAGGTCATTTTCGTCCTCCCTAGGCTTATTCTTGTCCAATTAGGGTTTTTAAGCAATCTTGTGCATCCAATAAGTTCATTTGTGTCATTGGATGAACATTTAGGTCATTTTCGTCCTCCCTAGGCTTATTCTTGTCCAATTAAGGTTTCTAACCAATCTTGTGCATCCAATAGGTGTGTTTGTGTCATTGGATGAACTTTTAGGTCATTTTCGTCCTCCCAAGTCTTATTCTTGTCCAATTAGGGTTTTAAGCAATCTTGTGCATCCAATAAGTTCATTTGTGTCATTGGATGAACATTTAGGTCATTTTCGTCCTTCCTAGGCTTATTTTTGTGCAATTAGGGTTTTTAACCAATCTTGTGCATCCAATAGGTGTGTTTGTGTCATTAGATGAACATTTAGGTCATTTTCATCCTCCCTAGGTTTATTGTTGTCCAATTAGGGTGTTTAACCAATCTTGTGTATCCAATAGGTGTGTTTGTGTCATTGGATGAACATTTAGGTCATTTTTGTCCTCCCTATTCTTATTCTTGTCCAATTAGGGTTTTAGGCAATCTTGTGCATCCAATAACTTCATTTGTGTCATTGGATTAACATTTAAGTCATTTTCGTCCTCCCTAGGCTTAGTTTTGTCCAATTAGGGTTACTTACGAATCTTGTGCACCCAATAGGTGTGTTTGTGTCATTGGATGAACATTTAGGTCATTTTCGTCCTCCAAAGGCTTATTCAAGTCCAATTAGGGTTTTTAACCAATCTTGTGCATCCAATATGTGTGTTGGTGTCATTTGATGAACATTTAGGTCATTTTCGTCCTCTCAAGGCTTATTCTTGTCCAATTAGGGTTTTTAACCAATCTTGTGCATCCAAAAGGTGTGTTTGTGTCATTGGATGAACATTTAGGTCATTTTCGTCCTCCCTAGTCTTATTCTTGTCCAATTAGGGTTTTAAGCATTTTTGTGCAATCAATGTGTGTGGTTGTGTCATTGGATGCACATTTAGGTCATTTTCGTCCTCCCTAGGCTTATTCTTGTCCAAATAGGGTTTTTAAGCAATCTTGTGCATCCAATAAGTTCATTTGTGTCATTGGATGAACATTTAGGTCATTTTCGTCCACCCTAGGCTTATTCTTGTCCAATTAGGGTTTTTAACCAATCTTGTGCATCCAATAAGTTCATTTGTGTCATTGGATGAACATTTAGGTCATTCTCGTCCTCCCTAGGCTTATTCTTGTCCAATAAGGGTTTTTAACCAATCTTGTGCATCCAATAAGTTCATTTGTGTCATTGGATGAACATTTAGGTCATTTTCGTCCACCCTAGGCTTATTCTTGTCCAATTAGGGTTTTTAACCAATCTTGTGCATCCAATAAGTTCATTTGTGTCATTGGATGAACATTTAGGTCCTTTTCGTCCTCCCAAGGCTTATTCTTGTCCAATTAGGGTTTTTAACCAATCTTGTGCATCCAATAAGTTCATTTGTGTCATTGGATGAACATTTAGGTCATTTTCGTCCTCCCTAGGCTTATTCTTGTCCAATTAGGGTTTTTAACCAATCTTGTGCATCCAATAAGTTCATTTGTGTCATTGGATGAACATTTAGGTCATTTTCGTCCTCCCTAGGCTTATTCTTGTCCAATTAGGGTTTTTGACCAATCTTGTGCGTCCAATAAGTTCATTTGTGTCATTGGATGAATATTTAGGTCATTTTCGTCCTCCCTAGGCTTAATCTTGTCCAATTAGGGTTTTTATGCAATCTTGTGCATCCAATAGGTGTGTTTGTGTCATTGGACGAACATTTAGGTCATTTTCGTCCTCCCTAGGCTTATTCTTGTCCAATTAGGGTTTTTAACCAATCTTGTGCATCCAATAAGTTCATTTGTGTCATTGGATGAACATTTAGGTCATTTTCGTCCTCCCTAGGCTTATTCTTGTCCAATTAGGGTTTTTAACCAATCTTCTGCATCAAATAAGTTCATTTGTGTCATTGGATGAATATTTAGGTCATTTTCGTCCTCGCTAGTCTTATTCTTGACCAATTAGGGTTTTTATGCAATCTTGTGCATCCAATAGGTGTGTTTGTGTCATTGGACGAACATTTAGGTCATTTTCGTCCTCCCTAGGCTTATTCTTGTCCAATTAGGGTTTTTAACCAATCTTGTGCATCTTATAAGTTCATTTGTGTCATTGGATAAATATTTAGGTCATTTTCGTCCTCCCTAGTCTTATTCTTGACCAATTAGGGTTTTTATGCAATCTTGTGCATCCAATAGGTGTGTTTGTGTCATTGGACGAACATTTAGGTCATTTTCGTCCTCCCTAGGCTTATTCTTGTCCAATTAGGGTTTTTAACCAATCTTGTGCATCCAATAAGTTCATTTGTGTCATTGGATGAACATTTAGGTCATTTTCGTCCTCCCTAGGCTTATTCTTGTCCAATTAGGATTTTTAACCAATTTTGTGCATCCAATAAGTTCATTTGTGTCATTGGATGAACATTTAGGTCATTTTCGTCCTCCCTAGTCTTATTCTTGTCCAATTAGGGTTTTTATGCAATCTTGTGCATCCAATAGCTGTTTTGTGTCATTGGAGGAACATTTAGGTCATTTTCGTCCTCTGTAGTCTTATTCTTGTCCAATTAGGGTTTATATGCAATCTTGTGCATCCAATAGGTGTGTTTGTGTCATTGGACGAACATTTAGGTCATTTTCGTCCTCCCTAGGCTTATTCTTGTCCAATTAGGGTTTTTAACCAATCTTGTGCATCCAATAAGTTCATTTGTGTCATTGGATGAACATTTAGGTCATTTTCGTCCTCCCTAGGCTTATTCTTGTCCAATTAGGATTTTTAACCAATTTTGTGCATCCAATAAGTTCATTTGTGTCATTGGATGAACATTTAGGTCATTTTCGTCCTCCCTAGGCTTATTCTTGTCCAATTAGGGTTTTTAACCAATCTTGTGCATCCAATAAGTTCATTTGTGTCATTGGATGAACATTTAGGTCATTTTCGTCCTCCCTAGGCTTATTCTTGTCCAATTAGGGTTTTTAACCAATCTTGTGCATCCAATAAGTTCATTTGTGTCATTGGTTGAACATTTAGGTCATTTTCGTCCTCCCTAGGCTTATTCTTGTCCAATTAGGGTTTTTAACCATCCTTGTGCATCCAATAAGTTCATTTGTGTCATTGGTGGAACATTTAGGTCATTTACGTCCTCCCTAGTCTTATTCTTGTCCAATTAGGGTTTTTATGCAATCTTGTGCATCCAATAGGTGTGTTTGTGTCATTGGACGAACATTTAGGTCATTGTTTTCCTCCCTAGGCTTATTCTTGTCCAATTAGGGTTTTTAACCAATCTTGTGCATCCAATAAGTTCATTTGTGTCATTGGATGAACATTTAGGTCATTTTCGTCCTCCCTAGGCTTATTCTTGTCCAATTAGGGTTTTTAACCAATCTTGTGCATCCAATAAGTTCATTTGTGTCATTGGATGAACATTTAGGTCATTTTCTTCCTCCCTAGGCTTATTCTTGTCCAATTAGGGTTTTTAACCAATCTTGTGCATCCAATAGGTGTGTTTGTGTCATTGGACGAACATTTAGGTCATTTTCGTCCTCCCTAGGCTAATTCTTGTCCAATTAGGGTTTTTAACCAATCTTGTGCATCCAATAAGTTCATTTGTGTCATTGGATGAACATTTAGGTCATTTTCGTCCTCCCTAGGCTTATTCTTGTCCAATTAGGGTTTTTAACCAATCTTGTGCATCCAATAAGTTCATTTGTGTCATTGGATGAACATTTAGGTCATTTTCGTCCTCCCTAGGCTTATTCTTGTCCAATTAGGGTTTTTAAGCAATCTTGCGCATCCAATAAGTTCATTTGTGTCATTGGATGAACATTTAGGTCATTTTCGTCCTCCCAAGGCTTATTCTTGTCCAATTAGGGTTTTTAACCAATCTTGTGCATCCAATAAGTTCATTTGTGTCATTGGATGAACATTTAGGTCATTTTTGTCCTCCCTAGGTTTATTCTTGTCCAATTAGGGTTTCTAACCAATCTTGTGCATCCAATAAGTTCATTTGTGTCATTGGATGAACATTTAGGTCATTTTCGTCCTCCCTAGGCTTATTCTTGTCCAATTAGGGTTTTTAAGCAATCTTGTGCATCCAATAAGTTCATTTGTGTCATTGGATGAATATTTAGGTCATTTTCGTCCTCCCTAGGCTTATTCTTGTCTAATTAGGGTTTTTAAGCAATCTTGTGCATCCAATAGGTGTGTTTGTGTCATTGGATGAACATTTAGGTCATTTTCGTCCTCCCTAGCCGTATTCTTGTCTAATTAGGGTTTTTAGGCAATCTTTTGCTTCCAATAAGTTCATTTGTGTCATTGGATGAACAATTAGGTCATTTTCGTCCTCCCTAGGCTTATTCTTGTTCAATTAGGGTTTCTCACCAATCTTGTGCATCCAATAGGTGTGTTTGTGTCATTGGATGAACATTTAGGTCATTTTCGTCCTCCCTAGTCTTATTCTTGTCCAATTAGGGTTTTAAGCAATCTTGTGCATCCAATAAGTTCATTTGTGCCATTGGATGAACATTTAGGTTATTTTCGTCCTCACTAGGCTTAGTTTTGTGCAATTAGGGTTTTTAACCAATTTTGTGCATCCAATAGGTGTGTTTGTGTCATTAGATGAACATTTAGGTCATTTTCATCCTCCCTAGGCTTATTGTTGTCCAATTAGGGTTTTTAACCAATCTTGTGCATCCAATAGGTGTGTTTGTGTCATTTGATGAACATTTATGTCATTCTCATCCTCCCTAGTCTTATTCTTGTCCAATTAGGGTTTAAAGCAATCTTGTGCATCCAATAAGTTCATTTGTGTCATTGGATTAAGATTTAAGTCATTTTCGTCCTCCCTAGTCTTATTCTTGTTCAATTAGGGTTTCTAACCAATCTTGTGCATCCAATAGGTGTGTTTGTGTCATTGGATGAACATTTAGGTCATTTTCGTCCTCCCTAGGCTTATTCTTGTCCAATTAGGGTTTTTAACCAATCTTGTGCATCCAATAAGTTCATTTGTGTCATTGGATGAACATTTAGGTCATTTTCGTCCTCCCTAGGCTTATTCTTGTCCAATTAGTGTTTTTAAGCAATCTTGTGCATCCAATAAGTTCATTTGTGTCATTGGATGAACATTTAGGTCATTTTCGTCCTCCCTAGGCTTATTCTTGTTCAATTAGGGTTTCTAACCAATCTTGTGCATCCAATAGGTGTGTTTGTGTCATTGGATGAACATTTAGGTCATTTTCGTCCTCCCTAGTCTTATTCTTGTCCAATTAGGGTTTTAAGCAATCTTGTGCATCCAATAAGTTCATTTGTGCCATTGGATGAACCTTTAGGTTATTTTCGTCCTCACTAGGCTTAGTTTTGTGCAATTAGGGTTTTTAACCAATTTTGTGCATCCAATAGGTGTGTTTGTGTCATTAGATGAACATTTAGGTCATTTTCATCCTCCCTAGGCTTATTGTTGTCCAATTAGGGTTTTTAACCAATCTTTTGCATCCAATAGGTGTGTTTGTGTCATTTGATGAACATTTATGTCATTCTCATCCTCCCTAGTCTTATTCTTGTCCAATTAGGGTTTAAAGCAATCTTGTGCATCCAATAAGTTCATTTGTGTCATTGGATTAAGATTTAAGTCATTTTCGTCCTCCCTAGGCTTATTCTTGTTCAATTAGGGTTTCTAACCAATCTTGTGCATCCAATAGGTGTGTTTGTGTCATTGGATGAACATTTAGGTCATTTTCGTCCTCCCTAGGCTTATTCTTGTCCAATTAGGGTTTTTAACCAATCTTGTGCATCCAATAAGTTCATTTGTGTCATTGGATGAACATTTAGGTCATTTTCGTCCTCCTTAGGCTTATTCTTGTCCAATTACGGTTTTAAGCAATCTTGTGCATTCAATATTTTCATTTGTGTCATTGGATGAACATTTAGGTCATTTTCGTCCCCCCTAGGCTTATTCTTGTCCAATTAGGGTTTTTAACCAATCTTGTGCATCCAATAAGTTCATTTGTGTCATTGGATGAACATTTAGGTCATTTTCGTCCTCCCTAGGCTTATTCTTGTCCAATTAAGGTTTCTAACCAATCTTGTGCATCCAATAGGTGTGTTTGTGTCATTGGATGAACATTTAGGTTATTTTCGTTATCCCTAGGCTTATTCTTGTCCAATTAGGGTTTTTAACCAATCTTGTGCATCCAATAAGTTCAGTTGTCTCATTGGATGAAAATTTAGGTCATTTTCGTCCACCCTAGGCTTATTCTTGCCCAATTAGGGTTTTTAACCAATCTTGTGCATCCGATAAGTTCATTTGTGTCATTGGATGAACATTTAGGTCAATTTCGTCCTCCCAATGCTTATTCTTGTCCAATAAGGGTTTTTAACCAATCTTTTGCATCCAATAAGTTCATTTGTGTCATTGGATGAACATTTAGGTCATTTTCGTCCTCTCTAGGCTTATTCTTGTCCAATTAGGGTTTTTAACCAATCTTGTGCATCCAATAGGTGTGTTTGTGTCATTGGATGAAAATTTAGGTCATTTTCGTCCTCCCTAGGCTTATTCTTGTCCAATTAGGGTTTTTAACCAATCTTGTGCATCCAATAGGTGTGTTTGTGTCATTTGATGAACATTTAGGTCATTCGTCCTCCCAAGGCTTATTCTTGTCCAATTAGGATTTTTAACTAATCTTGTGCATCCAATAAGTTCATTTGTGTCATTGGATGAACATTTAGGTCATTTTCGTCCTCCCTAGGCTTATTCTTGTCCAATTAGGGTTTTTAAGCAATATTGTGCATCCAATAAGTTCATTTGTGTCATTGGATGAACATTTAGGTCATTTTCGTCCCCCAAGGCTTATTCTTGTCCAATTAGGGTTTTTAACCAATCTTGTGCATCCAATAAGTTCATTTGTGTCATTGGATGAATATTTAGGTCATTTTCGTCCTCCCAAGGCTTATTCTTGTCCAATAAGGGTTTTTAACCAATTTTGTGCATTCAATAAGTTCATTTGTGTCATTGGATGAACATTTAGGTCATTTTCGTCCCCCCTAGGCTTATTCTTGTCCAACTAGGGTTTTTAACCAATCATGTGCATCCAATAGGTGTGTTTGTGTCATTGGATGAACATTTAGGTCATTTTCGTCCACCCTAGGCTTATTCTTGTCCAATTAGGGTTTTTAACCAATCTTGTGTAGCCAATAAGTTCATTTGTGTCATTGGATGAACATTTAGGTCATATTCGTCCTCCCATGGCTTATTCTTGTCCAATTAGGGTTTTTAACCAATCTTGTGCATCCAATAAGACTAGGTGTGTTTGTGTCATTGGATGAACATTTAGGTTATTTTTGTCCTCCCAAGGCTTATTCTTGTCCAATTAGGGTTTTAAGCAATCTTGTGCATCCAATAAGTTCATTTGTGTCATTGGATTAAGATTTAAGTCATTTTCGTTTTCCCTAGGCTTATTCTTTTCCAGTTAGGGTTTTTAACCAATCTTCTGTATCCAATTGGTGTGTTTGTGTCATTGGATGAACATTTAGGTCATTTTCGTCCTCTCTAGGCTTATTCTTGTCCAATTAGGGTTTTTAACCAATCTTGTGCATCCAATAGGTGTGTTTGTGTCATTGGATGAAAATTTAGGTCATTTTCGTCCTCCCTAGGCTTATTCTTGTCCAATTAGGGTTTTTAACCAATCTTGTGCATCCAATAGGTGTGTTTGTGTCATTTGATGAACATTTAGGTCATTCGTCCTCCCAAGGCTTATTCTTGTCCAATTAGGATTTTTAACCAATCTTGTGCATCCAATAAGTTCATTTGTGTCATTGGATGAACATTTAGGTCATTTTCGTCCTCCCTAGGCTTATTCTTGTCCAATTAGGGTTTTTAAGCAATATTGTGCATCCAATAAGTTCATTTATGTCATTGGATGAACATTTAGGTCATTTTCGTCCCCCAAGGCTTATTCTTGTCCAATTAGGGTTTTTAACCAATCTTGTGCATCCAATAAGTTCATTTGTGTCATTGGATGAATATTTAGGTCATTTTCGTCATCCCAAGGCTTATTCTTGTCCAATAAGGGTTTTTAACCAATTTTGTGCATTCAATAAGTTCATTTGTGTCATTGGATGAACATTTAGGTCATTTTCGTCCTCTCTAGGCTTATTCTTGTCCAATTAGGGTTTTTAAGCAATCTTGTCCATTCAATAGGTTGATTTGTGTCATTGGATGAACGTTTAGGTCATTTTCGTCCACCCTAGGCTTATTCTTGTCCAATTAGGGTTTTTAACCAATCTTGTGCATCCAATAAGTTCATTTGTGTCATTGGTTGAACATTTTGGTCGTTTTCGTCCTCCCAAGGCTTATTCTTATCCAATAAGGGTTTTTAACCAATCTTGTGCATCCAATAGGTGTGTTTGTTTCATTGGATGAACGTTTAGGTCATTTTCTTCCACCCTAGGCTTATTCTTGTCCAATTAGGGTTTTTAACCAATCTAGTGTATCCAATAAGTTCATTTGTGTCATTGGATGAACATTTAGGTCATTTTCGTCTTCCCAAGGCTTATTCTTGTCCAATTAGGGTTTTTAACCAATCTTGTGCATCCAATAAGACTAGGTGTGTTTGTGTCATTGGATGAACATTTAGGTTATTTTTTTCCTCGCTAGGCTTATTCTTGTCCAATTAGGGTTTTTAACCAATCTTGTGCATCCAATAGGTGTGTTTGTGTCATTTGATGAACATTTAGGTCATTTTCGTCCTCCCAAGGCTTATTATTGTCCAATTAGGGTTTTAAGCAGTCTTGTGCATCCAATAAGTTCATTTGTGTCATTGGATTAAGATTTAAGTCATTTTCGTCCTCCCTAGGCTTATTCTTGTCCAGTTAGGGTTTTTAACCAATCTTGTGCATCCAATTGGTGTGTTTGTGTCATTGGATGATCATTTAGGTCATTTTCGTCCTCCCTAGGCTTATTCTTGTCCAATTAGGGTTTTTAACCTATCTTGTGCATCCAATAGGTGTGTTTGTGTCATTGGATGAACATTTTGGTCATTTTCGTCCTCCCTAGTCTTATTGTTGTCCAATTAGGGTTTTAAGCAATCTTGTGCATCCAATAAGTTCATTTGAGTCATTGGATGAACATTTAGGTCATTTCGTCCACCCTACGCTTATTCTTGTCCAATTAGGGTTTTTAACCAATCTTGTGCATCCAATAAGTTCATTTGTGTCATTGGATGAACATTTAGGTCATTTTCGTCCTCCCAAGGCTTATTCTTGTCCAATTAGGATTTTTAACCAATCTTGTGCATCCAATAGGTGTGTTTGTGTCATTGGATGAACTTTTAGGTCATTTTCGTCCTCCCTAGTCTTATTCTTGTCCAATTAGGGTTTTAAGCAGTCTTGTGCATCCAATAAGTTCATTTGTGTCATTAGATGAACATTTTGGTCATTTTCATCCTCCCTAGGTTTATTGTTGTCCAATTAGGGTGTTTAACCAATCTTGTGCATCCAATAAGTGTGTTTGTGTCATTGGATGAACATTTAGGTCATTTTTGTCCTCCCTAGTCTTATTCTTGTCCAATTAGGGTTTTAGGCAGTCTTGTGCATCCAATAACTTCATTTGTGTCATTGGATTAACATTTAAGTCATTTTCGTCCTCCCTAGGCTTAGTTTTGTCCAATAAGGGTTAATAACGAATCTTGTGCACCCAATAGGTGTGTTTGTGTCATTGAATGAACATTAAGGCCATTTTCGTCCTCCCTAGGCTTATTCATGTCCAATTAAGGTTTTTAACCAATCTTGTGCATCCAATATGTGTGTTTGTGTCATTTGATGAACATTTAGGTCATTTTCGTCCTCTCTAGGCTTATTCTTGTCCAATTAGGGTTTTTAACCAATCTTGTGCATCCAATAGGTGTGTTTGTGTCGTTGGATGAAAATTTAGGTCATTTTCGTCATCCCAAGTCTTATTCTTGTCCAATTAGGGTTTTAAGCATTCTTATGCAATCAATGTGTGTGTTTGTGTCATTGGATGCACATTTAGGTCATTTTCGTCCTCCCTAGGTTTATTCTGGTCCAATTTGGGTTTCTAACGAATCTTGTGCATCCAAAAGGTGTATTTGTATCATTGGATGAACATTTAGGTCATTTTCGTCCTCCCTAGGCTTATTCATGTCCAATTAGGGTTTTTAACCAATCTTGTGCATCCAATAAGTTCATTTGTGTCATTGGATGAACATTTAGGTCATTTTCGTCCTCCCTAGGCTTATTCTTGTCCAATTAGGGTTTTTAAGCAATCTTGTGCATCCAATAAGTTCATTTGTGTCATTGGATTAACATTTAGGTCATTTTCATCCTCCCTAGGCTTATTCTTGTCCAATTAGGGTTTTTAACCAATCTTGTGCATCCAATAGGTGTGTTTGTGTCATTGGATGAACATTTAGGTCATTTTCGTCCTCCCTAGGCTTATTCTTGTCCAATTAGGGTTTTTAACCAATCTTGTGCATCCAATAAGTTCATTTGTGTCATTGGATAAACATTTAGGTCATTTTCGTCCACCCTAGGCTTATTCTTGTCCAATTAGGGTTTTTAACCAATCTTGTGCATCCAATAAGTTCATTTGTGTCATTGGATGAACATTTAGGTCGTTTTCGTCCTCCCTAGGCTTATTCTTGTCCAATTAGGGTTTTTAACCAATCTTGTGCATCCAATAGGTGTGTTTGTGTCATTGGATGAACATTTAGGTCATTTTCGTCCTCCCTAGGCTTATTCTTGTCCAATTAGGGTTTTTAACCAATCTTGTGCATCCAATAAGTTCATTTGTTTCATTGGATGAACATTTAGGTCATTTTAGTCCTCCCTAGGCTTATTCTTGTCCAATTACGGTTTCTAACCAACCTTGTGCATCCAATAGGTGTATTTGTGTCATTGGATGAACATTTAGGTCATTTTCGTCCTCCCTAGGCTTATTTTGGTCCAATTAGGGTTTTTAAGCAATCTTGTGCATCCAATAAGTTCATTTGTGTCATTGGATAAACATTTAGGTCGTTTTCGTCCTCCCTAGGCTAATTCTTGTCCAATTAGGGTTTTTAACCAATCTTGTGCATCCAATAGGTGTGTTTGTGTCATTGGATGAACATTTAGGTCATTTTCGTCCTCCCTAGGCTTATTCTTGTCCAATTAGGGTTTTTAACCAATCTTGTGCATCCAATAGGTTCATTTGTTTCATTGGATGAACATTTAGGTCATTTTTGTCCTCCCTAGGCTTATTCTTGTTCAATTAGGGTTTCTAACCAATCATGTGCATCCAATAGGTGTGTTTGTGTCATTGGATGAACATTTAGGTCATTTTCGTCCTCCCTAGTCTTATTCTTGTCCAATTAAGGTTTTAAGCAATCTTGTGCATCCAATAAGTTCATTTGTGTCATTGGATGAACATTTAGGTTATTTTCGTCCTCACTAGGCTTAGTTTTGTGCAATTAGGGTTTTTAACCAATCTTGTGCATCCAATAGGTGTGTTTGTGTCATTGGATGAACATTTAGGTCATTTTCGTCCTCCCTAGGCTTATTCTTGTCCAATTAGGGTTTTTAACCAATCTTGTGCATCCAATAAGTTCATTTGTGTCATTGGATAAGCATTTAGGTCATTTTCGTCCTCCCTAGGCTTATTCTTGTCCAATTAGGGTTTTTAACCAATCTTGTGCATCCAATAAGTTGATTTGTGTCATTGGATGAACATTTAGGTCATTTTCGTCCTCCCTAGGCTTATTCTTGTCCAATTACGGTTTTTAAGCAATCATGTGAATCCAATAAGTTCATTAGTTTCATTGGATGAACATTTAGGTCATTTTCGTCCTCCCTAGGCTTATTCTTGTCCAATTAGGGTTTCTAAACAATCTTGTGCATCCAATAGGTGTGTTTGTGTCATTGGATGAACATTTAGGTCATTTTCGTCCTCCCTAGGCTTATTCTTGTCCAATTAGGGTTTTTAACCAATCTTGTGCATCCAATAAGTTCATTTGTGTCATTGGATGAATAGTTAGGTCATTTTCGTCCTCCCTAGCCTTATTCTTGTCCAATTAGGGTTTCTAACCAATCTTGTGCATCCAATAGGTGTGTTTAGTCATTTGATGAACATTTAGGTTATTTTCGTCCTCCCTAGGCTTATTCTTGTCCAATTAGGGTTTTTAACCAATCTTGTGCATCCAATAAGTTCATTTGTGTCATTGGATAAACATTTAGGTCATTTTCGTCCACCCTAGGCTTATTCTTGTCCAATTAGGGTTTTTAACCAATCTTGTGCATCCAATAAGTTCATTTGTGTCATTGGATGAACATTTAGGTCATTTTCGTCCTCCCATGGCTTATTCTCATCCAATTAGGGTTTTTAACCAATGTTGTGCATCCAGTAGGTGTATTTGGGTCATTGGATGAACATTTAAGTCATTTTCGTCCTCCCTAGGCTTATTCTTTTCTAATTAGGGTTTTTAAGCAATCTTGTGCATCCAATAAGTTGATTTGTGTTATTGGATGAACATTTAGGTCAATTTCGTCCTCCCTAGGCTTATTCTTGTCCAATTAGGGTTTTTAACCAATCTTGTGCATCCAATAGGTGTGTTTGTGTCATTGGATGAACATTTAGGTCATTTTCGTCCTCCCTAGGCTTATTCTTGTCCAATTAGGGTTTCTTACGAATCTTGTGCATCCAATAGGTGTATTTGTGTCATTGGATGAACATTTAGGTCATTTTCGTCCTCCCTAGGCTTATTCTTGTCCAATTAGGGTTTTTAACCAATCTTGTGCATCCAATAAGTTCATTTGTGTCATTGGATGAACATTGAGGTCATTTTCGTCCTCCCTAGGCTTATTCTTGTCCAATTAGGGTTTTTAACCAATCTTGTGCATCCAATAAGTTCATTTGTGTCATTGGATAAACATTTAGGTCATTTTCGTCCACCCTAGGCTTATTCTTGTCCAATTAGGGATTTTAACCAATCTTGTGCATCCAATAAGTTCATTTGTGTCATTGGATGAACATTTAGGTCATTTTCGTCCTCCCTAGGCTTATTCTTGTCCAATTAGGGTTTTTAACCAATCTTGTGCATCCAATAAGTTCATTTGTGTCATTGGATGAACATTTAGGTCATCTTCGTCCTCCCTAGGCTTATTCTTGTCCAATTAGGGTTTTCAACCAATCTTGTGCATCCAATAAGTTCATTTGTGTCATTGGATGAACATTTAGGTCATTTTCGTCCTCCCTAGGCTTATTCTTGTCCAATTAGGGTTTTTAACCAATCTTGTGCATCCAATAAGTTCATTTGTGTCGTTGGATAAACATTTAGGTCATTTTCGTCCACCCTAGGCTTATTCTTGTCCAATTAGGGTTTTTAACCAATCTTGTGCATCCAATAAGTTCATTTGTGTCATTGGATGAACATTTAGGTCATTTTCGTCCCCCCAAGGCTTATTCTTGTCCAATTAGGGTTTTTAACCAATCTTGTGCATCCAATAGGTGTGTTTGTGTCATTGGATGAAGATTTAGGTCATTTTCGTCCTCCCTAGGCTTATTCTTGTCCAATTAGGGTTTTTAACCAATCTTGTGCATCCAATAAGTTCATTTGTGTCATTGGATAAACATTTAGGTCATTTTCGTCCACCCTAGGCTTATTGTTATCCAATTAGGGTTTTTAACCAATCTTGTGCATCCAATAAGTTCATTTGTGTCATTGGATGAACATTTAGGTCATTTTCGTCCTCCCAAGGCTTATTCTTGTCCAATTAGGGTTTTTAACCAATCTTGTGCGTCCAATAGGTGTGTTTGTGTCATTGGATGAACATTTAGGTCATTTTCGTCCTCCCTAGGCTTATTCTTATCCAATTAGGGTTTTTAACCAATCTTGTGCATCCAATAGGTGTGTTTGTGTCATTGGATGAACATTTAGGTCATTTTCGTCCTCCCTAGGCTTATTCTTGTCCAATTAGGGTTTTTAACCAATCTTGTGCATCCAATAGGTGTGTTTGTGTCATCGGATGAACATTTAGGTCATTTTCGTCCTCCCTAGGCTTATTCTTGTCCAATTAGGGTTTATAAGCAATCTTGTGCATCCAATAAGTTCATTTGTGTCATTGGATGAACATTTAGGTCATTTTCGTCCTCCCTAGGCTTATTCTTGTCCAATTAGGGTTTCTAACCAGTCTTGTGCATCCAATATGTGTGTTTGTGTCAATGGATGAACATTTAGGTCATTTTCGTCCTCCCTAGGCTTATTCTTGTCAAATTAGGGTTTCTAACCAATCTTTTGCATCCAATAGGTGTATTTGTGTCATTGGATGAACATTTCATCCTCCCTAGGCTTATTCTTGTCAAATTAGGGTTTCTAACCAATCTTTTGCATCCAATAGGTGTATTTGTGTCATTGGATGAACATTTTGGTCATTTTCGTCCTCCCTAGGCTTATTCTTGTCCAATTAGGGTTTTTAACCAATCTTGTGCATCCAATAGGTGTGTTTGTGTCATTGGATGAACATTTAGGTCATTTTCGTCCTCCCTAGGCTTATTCTTGTCCAATTAGGGTTTTTAACCAATCTTGTGCATCCAATAAGTTCATTTGTGTCATTGGATAAACATTTAGGTCATTTTCGTCCACCCTAGGCTTATTCTTGTCCAATTAGGGTTTTTAACCAATCTTGTGCATCCAATAGGTGTGTTTTTTCATTGGATGAACATTTAGGTCATTTTCGTCCTCCCTAGGCTTATTCTTGTCAAATTAGGGTTTCTAACCAATCTTTTGCATCCAATAGGTGTGTTTGTGTCATTGGATGAACATTTAGGTCATTTTCGTCCTCCCTAGGCTTATTCTTGTCCAATTTGGGTTTTTAAGCAATCTTGTGCATCCAATAGGTGTGTTTGTGTCATTGGATGAACATTTAGTTCATTTTCGTCCTCCCTAGGCTTATTCTTGTCCAATTTGGGTTTTTAACCAATCTTGTGCATCCAATAAGTTCATTTGTGTCATTGGATAAACATTTAGGTCATTTTCGTCCACCCTAGGCTTATTCTTGTCCAATTAGGGTTTTTAACCAATCTTGTGCATCCAATAAGTTCATTTGTGTCATTGGATGAACATTTAGGTCATTTTCGTCCTCCCTAGGCTTATTCTTGTCCAATTAGGGTTTTTAACCAATCTTTTGCATCCAATAAGTTCATTTGTGTCATTGGTTGAACATTTAGGTCATTTTCGTCCTCCCTAGGCTTATTCTTGTCCAGTTAGGGTTTTTAACTATTCTTGTGCATCCAATACGCGTGTTTGTGTCATTGGATAAACATTTAAGTCATTTTCGTCCTCCCAAGACTTATTCTTGTCCAATTAGGGTTTCTAACGAATCTTGTGCATCCAATAGGTGTGTTTGTTTCATTGGATGAACATTTAGGTTATTTTCGTCCTCCCTAGGCTTATTCTTGTCCTAATAGGGTTTTTAACCAATCTTGCGCATCCAATAGGTGTGTTTGTGTCATTGGATGAACATTTAGGTCATTTTCGTCCTCCCTAGGCTTATTCTTTTCCAATTAGGGTTTTTAACCAATGTTGTGCATCCAATAAGTTCATTTGTCTCATTGGATGAACATTTAGGTCATTTTCGTCCACCCTAGGCTTATTCTTGTCCAATTAGGGTTTTTAACCAATCTTCTGCATCCGATAAATTCATTTGTGTCATTGGATGAACATTTAGGTCATTTTCGTCCTCCCTAGGCTTATTCTTGTCCAATTACGGTTTTTAAGCAATCTTGTGCATCCAATAAGTTCATTTGTGTCATTGGATGAACATTTAGGTCATTTTCGTCCTCGCTAGGCTTATTCTTGTCCAATTAGGGTTTCTAACCAATCTTGTGCATCCAATAGGTGTATTTATTTCATTGGATGAACATTTAGGTCATTTTCGTCCTCCTTAGGCTTATTCTTGTCCAATTAGGGTTTTTAAGCAATCCTGTGCATCCAATAAGTTCATTTGTGTCATTGGATGAACATTTAGGTCATTTTCGTCTTCCCTAGGCTTATTCTTGTCCAATTAGGGTTTCTAACCAATCTTGTGCATCCAATAGGTGTGTTTGTGTCATTGGATGAACATTTAGGTCATTTTCGTCCTCCCTAGTCTTATTCTTGTCCAATTAGGGTTTTAAGCATTCTTGTGCATCCAATGTGTGTGTTTGTGTCATTGGATGCACATTTAGGTTATTTTCATCCTCCATAGGCTTGTTCGTGTCCAATTAGGGTTTCTAACGAATCTTGTGCATCCAATAGGTGTGTTTGTGTCATTGGATGAAAATTTAATTCATTTTTGTCCTCCCTAGGCTTATTCTTGTCCAATTAGGGTTTTTAAGCAATCTTGTGCATCCAATAACTTCATTTGTGTCATTGGATTAACATTTAGGTCATTTTCATCCTCCCTAGGCTTATTGTTGTCCAATTAGGGTTTTTAATCAATCTTGTGCATCCAATAGGTGTGTTTGTGTCATTGGATGAACATTTAGGTCATTTTCGTCCTCTCTAGGCTTATTCTTGTCCAATTAGGGTTTTTAACCAATCTTGTGCATCCAATAGGTGTGTTTGTGTCATTTGATGAACATTTAGGTCATTCGTCCTCCCAAGGCTTATTCTTGTCCAATTAGAATTTTAAGCAATCTTGTGCATCCAATAAGTTCATTTGTGTCATTGGATTAAGATTTAAGTCATTTTCATCCTCCCTAGGCTTATTCTTGTCCAGTTAGGGTTTTTAACCAATCTTGTGTATCCAATAGGTGTGTGTGTGTCATTGGATGAACATTTAGGTCATTTTCGTCCTCCTTAGGCTTATTCTTGTCCAATTAGGGTTTTTAACCAATCTTGTGCATCCAATAAGGTCATTTGTGTCCTCCTTAGGCTTATTCTTGTCCAATTAGGACATTTCCGTCCTCCTTAGGCTTATTCTTGTCCAATTAGGGTTTTTAAGCAAT
>JBBPBR010000753.1:584899-611282 GCA_037974775.1 Cicer pinnatifidum
ATTTTCATCCTCCATAGGCTTGTTCGTGTCCAATTAGGGTTTCTAACGAATCTTGTGCATCCAATAGGTGTGTTTGTGTCATTGGATGAAAATTTAATTCATTTTTGTCCTCCCTAGGCTTATTCTTGTCCAATTAGGGTTTTTAAGCAATCTTGTGCATCCAATAACTTCATTTGTGTCATTGGATTAACATTTAGGTCATTTTCATCCTCCCTAGGCTTATTGTTGTCCAATTAGGGTTTTTAATCAATCTTGTGCATCCAATAGGTGTGTTTGTGTCATTGGATGAACATTTAGGTCATTTTCGTCCTCTCTAGGCTTATTCTTGTCCAATTAGGGTTTTTAACCAATCTTGTGCATCCAATAGGTGTGTTTGTGTCATTTGATGAACATTTAGGTCATTCGTCCTCCCAAGGCTTATTCTTGTCCAATTAGAATTTTAAGCAATCTTGTGCATCCAATAAGTTCATTTGTGTCATTGGATTAAGATTTAAGTCATTTTCATCCTCCCTAGGCTTATTCTTGTCCAGTTAGGGTTTTTAACCAATCTTGTGTATCCAATAGGTGTGTGTGTGTCATTGGATGAACATTTAGGTCATTTTCGTCCTCCTTAGGCTTATTCTTGTCCAATTAGGGTTTTTAACCAATCTTGTGCATCCAATAAGGTCATTTGTGTCCTCCTTAGGCTTATTCTTGTCCAATTAGGACATTTCCGTCCTCCTTAGGCTTATTCTTGTCCAATTAGGGTTTTTAAGCAATATTGTGCATCCAATAAGTTCATTTGTGTCATTGGATGAACATTTAGGTCATTTTCGTCCCCCCTAGGCTTATTCTTGTCCAATTAGGGTTTTTAACCAATCTTGTGTATCCAATAAGTTCATTTGTCTCATTGGATGAATATTTAGGTCATTTTCGTCCTCCCAAGGCTTATTCTTGTCCAATAAGGGTTTTTAACCAATCTTGTGCATTCAATAAGTTCATTTGTGTCATTGGATGAACATTTAGGTCATTTTCGTCCTTCCTAGGCTTATTCTTGTCCAATTAGGGTTTTTAAGCAATCTTTTGCATCCAATAGGTTGATTTGTGTCATTGGATGAACATTTAGGTCATTTTCGTCCACCCTAGGCTTATTCTTGTCCAATTAGGGTTTTTAACCAATCTTGTGCATCCAATAAGTTCATTTGTGTCATTGGATGAACATTTAGGTCGTTTTCGTCCTCCCTAGGCTTATTCTTGTCCAATTAGGGTTTTTAAGCAATCTTGTGCATCAAATAAGTTCATTTGTGTCATTGGATGAACATTTAGGTCATTTTCGTCCACCCTAGGCTTATTCTTGTCCAGTTAGGGTTTTTAACCAATGTTGTGCATCCAATAAGTTCATTTGTGTCATTGGATGAACATTTAGGTCATTTTCGTCCTCCCAAGGCTTATTCTTGTCCAATTAGGGTTTTTAACCAATCTTGTGCATCCAATAAGTTCATTTGTGTCATTGGATGAACATGTAGGTCATTTTCGTCATCCCTAGGCTTATTCTTGTTCAATTAGGGTTTCTAACCAATCTTGTGCATCCAATAGGTGTGTTTGTGTCATTGGATAAACATTTATGTCATTTTCGTCCACCCTAGGCTTATTCTTGTCCAATTAGGGTTTTTAACCAATCTTGTGCATCCAATAAGTTCATTTGTGTCATTGGATGAACATTTAGGTCATTTTCGTCCTCCCAAGGCTTATTCTTGTCCAATTAGGGTTTTTAACCAATCTTGTGCATCCAATAAGTTCATTTGTGTCATTGGATGAACATTTAGGTTATTTTCGTCCTCACTAGGCTTAGTTTTGTCCAATTAGGGTTTTTAACCAATCTTGTGCATCCAATAGGTGTGTTTGTGTCATTAGATGAACATTTAGGTCATTTTCATCCTCCCTAGGCTTATTGTTGTCCAATTAGGGTTTTTAACCAATCTTGTGCATCCAATAAGTTCATTTGTGTCATTGGATAAGCATTTAGGTCATTTTCGTCCTCCCTAGGCTTATTCTTGTTCAATTAGGGTTTCTAAACAATCTTGTGCATCCAATAGGTGTGTTTGTGTCATTGGATGAACATTTAGGTCATTTTCGTCCTCCCTAGTCTTATTCTTGTCCAATTAGGGTTTTAAGCAATCTTGTGCATCCAATAAGTTCATTTGTGTCATTGGATGAACATTTAGGTTGTTTTCGTCCTCACTAGGCTTAGTTTTGTGCAATTATGGTTTTTAACAAATCTTGTGCATCCAATAGGTGTGTTTGTGTCATTGGATGAACATTTAGGTCATTTTCGTCCTCCCTAGTCTTATTCTTGTCCAATTAGGGTTTTAAGCAATCTTGTGCATCCAATAAGTTCATTTGTGTCATTGGATTAAGAATTAAGTAATTTTTGTCCTCCCTAGGCTTATTCTTGTCCAATTAGGGTTTTTAACCAATCTTGTGCATCCAATAAGTTCATTTGTGTCATTGGATGAACATTTAGGTCATTTTCGTCCTCCCAAGGCTTATTCTTGTCCAATTAGGGTTTTTAACCAATCTTGTGCATCCAATAAGTTCATTTGTGTCATTGGATGAGCATTTAGGTCATTTTCGTCCTCCCTAGGCTTATTCTTGTCCAATTAGGGTTTTTAAGCAATCTTGTGCATCCAATAAGTTCATTTGTGTCATTGGATGAACATTTAGGTCATTTTCGTCCTCCCTAGGCATATTCTTGTCCAATTAGGGTTTTTAACCAATCTTGTGCATCCAATAGGTGTATTTGTGTCATTGGATGAACATTTAGGTCAGTTTCGTCCTCCTTAGGCTTATTCTTGTCCAATTAGGGTTTCTAACGAATCTTGTGCATCCAATAGGTGTATTTGTGTCATTGGATGAACATTTAGGTCATTTTCGTCCTCCCTAGGCTTATTCTTGTCCAATTAGGGTTTTTAAGCAATCTTGTGCATCCAATAAGTTCATTTGTGTCATTGGATGAACATTTAGGTCATTTTCGTCCTCCCTAGGCTTATTCTAGACCAATTAAGGTTTTTAACCAATCTTAGGCATCCAATAAGTTCATTTGTGTCATTGGATGAACATTTAGGTCATTTTCGTCCTCCCTAGGCTTATTCTTGTCCAATTAGGGTTTTTAACCAATCTTGTGCATCCAATAGGTGTGTTTGTGTCATTGGATGAACATTTAGGTCATTTTCGTCCTCCCTAGGCTTATTCTTGTCAAATTAGGGTTTCTAACCAATCTTTTGCATCCAATAGGTGTATTTGTTTCATTGGATGAACATTTAGGTCATTTTCGTCCTCCCTAGGCTTATTCTTGTCCAATTAGGGTTTATAAGCAATCTTGTGCATCCAATAAGTTCATTTGTGTCATTGGATGAACATTTTGGTCATTTTCGTCCTCCCTAGGCTTATTCTTGTCCAATTAGGGTTTCTAACCAATCTTGTGCATCCAATAAGTTCATTTGTGTCATTGGATGAACATTTAGGTCATTTTCGTCCTCCCTAGGCTTATTCTTGTCCAATTAGGGTTTTTAAACAATCTTGTGCATCCAATAGGTGTGTTTGTGTCATTGGAGGAACATTTAGGTCATTTTCGTCCTCCCTAGTCTTATTCTTGTCCAATTAGGGATTTTATGCAATCTTGTGCATCCAATAGGTGTGTTTGTGTCATTGGACGAACATTTAGGTCATTTTCGTCCTCCCTACGCTTATTCTTGTCCAATTAGGGTTTTTAACCAATCTTGTGCATCCAATAAGTTCATTTGTGTCATTGGATGAACATTTAGGTCATTTTCGTCATCCCTAGTCTTATTCTTGTCCAATTAGGGTTTTAAGCAATCTTGTGCATCCAATATGTGTGTTTGTGTCATTGGATGAACATTTAGGTAATTTTCGACCTCCCTATGCTTATTCTTGTCCAATTAGGGTTTTTAACCAATCTTGTGCATCCAATAAGTTCATTTGTGTCATTGGATGAACATTTAGGTCATTTTCGTCATCCCTAGTCTTATTCTTGTCCAATTAGGGTTTTAAGCAATCTTGTGCATCCAATATGTGGGTTTGTGTCATTGGATGAACATTTTGGTCATTTTCGTCCTCCCTATGCTTATTCTTGTCCAATTAGGGTTTTTAACCAATCTTGTGCATCCAATAAGTTCATTTGTGTCATTGGATGAACATTTAGGTCAATTTCGTCCTCCCTAGGCTTATTCTTGTCCAATTAGGGTTTTTAACCAATCTTGTGCATCCAATAAGTTCATTTGTGTCATTGGATGAACATTTAGGTCATTTTCGTCATCCCTAGTCTTATTCTTGTCCAATTAGGGTTTTAAGCAATCTTGTGCATCCAATATGTGTGTTTGTGTCATTGGATGACCATTTAGGTCATTTACGTCCTCCCTAGGCTTATTCTTGTCCAATTAGGGTTTTTAACCAATCTTGTGCTTCCAATAAGTTCATTTGTGTCATTGGATGAACATTTAGGTCATTTTCGTCCTCCCTAGGCTTATTCTTGTCCAATTAGGGTTTCTAACCAATCTTGTGCATCCAATAAGTTCATTTGTGTCATTGGATGAATATTTAGGTCATTGTCGTCCTCCCTAGGCTTATTCTTGTTCAATTAGGGTTTCTAACCTATCTTGTGCATCCAATAGGTGTGTTTGTGTCATTGGATGAACATTTAGGTCATTTTCGTCCTCCCTAGGCTTATTCTTGTCCAATAAGGGTTTTTAAGCAATCTTGCGCATCCAATAAGTTCATTTGTGTCATTGGATGAACATTTAGGTCATTTTCGTCCTCCCAAGGCTTATTCTTGTCCAATTAGGGTTTTTAACCAATCTTGTGCATCCAATAAGTTCATTTGTGTCATTGGATGAACATTTAGGTCATTTTCGTCCTCCCTAGGCTTATTCTTGTCCAATTTGGGTTTTTAAGCAATCTTGTGCATCCAATAAGTTCATTTGTGTCATTGGATGAACATTTAGGTCATTTTCGTCCTCCCTAGGATTATTCTTGTCCAATTAGGGTTTTTAAGCAATCTTGTGCATCCAATAAGTTCATTTGTGTCATTGGATGAACATTTAGGTCATTTTCGTCCTCCCAAGGCTTATTCTTGTCCAATTAGGGTTTTTAACCAATCTTGTGCATCCAATAAGTTCATTTGTGTCATTGGATGAACATTTAGGTCGTTTTCGTCCTCCCTAGGCTTATTCTTGTCCAATTAGGGTTTTTAAGCAATCTTGTGCATCCAATAAGTTCATTTGTGTCATTGGATGAACATTTAGGTCATTTTCGTCCCCCCCTAGGCTAATTCTTGTCCAATTAGGGTTTTTAACCAATCTTGTGCATCCAATAGGTGTGTTTGTGTCATTGGATGAACATTTAGGTCATTTTAGTCCACCCTAGGCTTATTCTTGTCCAATTTGGGTTTTTAACCAATCTTGTGCATCCAATAGGTGTGTTTGTGTCATTGGATGAACATTTAGGTTATTTTCGTCCTCCCTAGGCTTATTCTTGTCCAATTAGGGTTTTTAACCAATCTTGTGCATCCAATAAGTTCATTTGTGTCATTGGATGAACATTTAGGTCGTTTTCGTCCTCCCTAGGCTTATTCTTGTCCAATTAGGGTTTTTAAGCAATCTTGTGCATCCAATAAGTTCATTTGTGTCATTGGATGAACATTTAGGTCATTTTCGTCCCCCCTAGGCTAATTCTTGTCCAATTAGGGTTTTTAACCAATCTTGTGCATCCAATAGGTGTGTTTGTGTCATTGGATGAACATTTAGGTCATTTTAGTCCACCCTAGGCTTATTCTTGTCCAATTTGGGTTTTTAACCAATCTTGTGTATCCAATAAGTTCATTTGTGTCATTGGATGAACATTTAGGTCATATTCGTCCTCCCAAGACTTATTCTTGTCCAATTAGGGTTTTTATCCAATCTTGTGCATCCAATAAGACTAGGTGTGTTTGTGTCATTTGATGAACATTTAGGTTATTTTTGTCCTCCCTAGGCTTATTCTTGTCCAATTAGGGTTTTTAACCAATCTTGTGCATCCTATAGGTGTGTTTGTGTCATTTGATGAACATTTAGGTCATTTTCGTCCTCCCAAGGCTTATTCTTGTCCAATTAGGGTTTTAAGCAATCTTGTGCATCCAATAAGTTCATTTGTGTCATTGGATTAAGATTTAAGTCATTTTCGTCCTCCCTAGGCTTATTCTTTTCCAGTTAGGGTTTTTAACTATTCTTGTGCATCCAATACGCGTGTTTGTGTCATTGGATAAACATTTAAGTCATTTTCGTCCTCCCAAGACTTATTCTTGTCCAATTAGGGTTTCTAACGAATCTTGTTCATCCAATAGGTGTGTTTGTTTCATTGGATGAACATTTAGGTTATTTTCGTCCTCCCTAGGATTATTCTTGTCCTAATAGGGTTTTTAACCAATCTTGCGCATCCAATAGGTGTGTTTGTGTCATTAGATGGACATTTAGGTCATTTTCGTCCTCCCTAGGCTTATTCTTTTCCAATTAGGGTTTTTAACCAATGTTGTTTATCCAATAAGTTCATTTGTCTCATTGGATGAACATTTAGGTCATTTTCGTCCACCCTAGGCTTATTCTTGTCCAATTAGGGTTTTTAACCAATCTTCTGCATCCGATAAGTTCATTTGTGTCATTGGATGAACATTTAGGTCATTTTCGTCCTCCCAAGGCTTATTCTTGTGCAATTAGGGTTTTTAACCAATCTTGTGCAACCAATAAATTCATTTGTGTCATTGGATGAACATTTAGGTCATTTTCGTCTTGCCTAGGCTTATTCTTGTCCAATTATGGTTTTTAAGCAATCTTGTGCATCCAATAAGTTCATTTGTGTCATTGGATGAACATTTAGGTCATTTTCGTCCTCCCTAGGCTTATTCTTGTCCAATTAGGGTTTCTAACCAATCTTGTGCATCCAATAGGTGTATTTATTTCATTGGATGAACATTTAGGTCATTTTGGTCCTCCTTAGGCTTATTCTTGTCCAATTAGGGTTTTTAAGCAATCTTGTGCATCCAATAAGTTCATTTGTGTCATTGGATAAACATTTAGGTCATTTTCGTCTTCCCTAGGCTTATTCTTGTCCAATTAGGGTTTCTAACCAATCTTGTGCATCCAATAGGTGTGTTTGTGTCATTGGATGAACATTTAGGTCATTTTCGTCCTCCCTAGTCTTATTCTTGTCCAATTAGGGTTTTAAGCATTCTTGTGCATCCAATGTGTGTGTTTGTGTCATTGGATGCACATTTAGGTCATTTTCATCCTCCATAGGCTTGTTCGTGTCCAATTAGGGTTTCTAACGAATCTTGTGCATCCAATAGGTGTGTTTGTGTCATTGGATGAAAATTTAAGTCATTTTCGTCCTCCCTAGGCTTATTCTTGTCCAATTAGGGTTTTTAAGCAATCTTGTGCATCCAATAACTTCATTTGTGTCATTGGATTAACATTTAGGTCATTGTCATCCTCCCTAGGCTTATTGTTGTCCAATTAGGGTTTTTAACCAATCTTGTGCATCCAATAGGTGTGTTTGTGTCATTGGATGAACATTTAGGTCATTTTCGTCCTCCCTAGGCTTATTCTTGTCCAATTAGGGTTTTTAACCAATCTTGTGCATCCAATAGGTGTGTTTGTGGCATTGGATGAACATTTAGGTCATTTTCGCCCTCCCTAGGCTTATTCTTGTCCAATTAGGGTTTTTAACCAATCTTGTGCATCCAATAAGTTCATTTGTGTCATTGGATGAACATTTAGGTCATTTTCGTCCACCCTAGGCTTATTCTTGTCCAATTAGGGTTTTGACCAATCTTGTGCCTCCAATAAGTTCATTTGTGTCATTGGATGAACATTTAGGTCATTTTCGTCCTCCCAAGGCTTATTCTTGTCCAATTAGGGTTTTTAACCAATCTTGTGCATCCAATAAGTTCATTTGTGTCATTGGATGAACATTTTGGTCATTTTCGTCCTCCCAAGGCTTATTCTTGTCCAATTATGGTTTTTAACCAATCTTGTGCATCCAATAAGTTCATTTGTGTCATTGGATGAACATTTAGGTCATTTTCGTCCTCCCAAGGCTTATTCTTGTCCAATTAGGGTTTTTAACCAATCTTGTGCATCCAATAAGTTCATTTGTGTCATTGGATGAACATTTAGGTCATTTTCGTCCTCCCTAGGCTTATTCTTATCCAATTAGGGTTTTTAAGCAATCTTGTGCATCCAATAAGTTCATTTGTGTCATTGGATGAACATTTAGGTCATTTTCGTCCTCCCTAGGCTTATTCTTGTGCAATTAGGGTTTTTAACCAATCTTGTGCATCCAATAAGTTCATTTGTTTCATTGGATGAACATTTAGGTCATTTTCGTCCACCCTAGGCTTATTCTTGTCCAATTAGGGTTTTTAACCAATCTTGTGCATCCAATAAGTTCATTTGTGTCATTGGATAAACATTTAGGTCATTTTCGTCCACCCTAGGCTTATTCTTGTCCAATTAGGGTTTTTAACCAATCTAGTGCATCCAATAAGTTCATTTGTGTCATTGGATGAACATTTAGGTCATTTTCGTCCTCCCAAGGCTTATTGTTGTCCAATTAGAGTTTTTAACCAATCTTGTGCATCCAATAGGTGTGTTTGTGTCATTGGATGAACATTTAGGTCATTTTCGTCCTCCCTACGCTTATTCTTGTCCAATTAGGGTTTTTAACCAATCTTGTGCATCCAATAAGTTCATTTGTGTCATTGGATAAACATTTAGGTCATTTTCGTCCACCCTAGGCTTATTCTTGTCCAATTAGGGTTTTTAAACAATCTTGTGCATCCAATAAGTTCATTTGTGTCATTGGATGAACATTTAGGTCATTTTCGTCCTCCCAAGGCTTATTCTTGTCCAATTAGGGTTTTTAACCAATCTTGTGCATCCAATAAGTTCATTTGTGTCATTGGATGAACATTTAGGTCATTTTCGTCGTCCCTAGTCTTATTCTTGTCCAATTATGGTTTTAAGCAATCTTGTGCATCCAATAAGTTCATTTGTGTCATTGGATGAACATTTAGGTCATTTTCGTCCTCCCAAGGCTTATTCTTGTCCAATTAGGGTTTTTAACCAATCTTGTGCATCCAATAAATTCATTTGTGTCATTGGATGAACATTTAGGTCATTTTCGTCCTCCCTAGGCTTATGCTTGTCCAATTAGGGTTTTTAAGCAATCTTGTGCATCCAATTAGTTCATTTGTGTCATTGGATTAAGATTTAAGTCATTTTCGTCCTCCCTAGGCTTATTCTTGTTCAATTAGGGTTTCTAACCAATCTTGTGCATCCAATAGGTGTGTTTGTGTCATTTGATGAACATTTAGGTCATTTTCGTCCTCCCTAGTCTTATTCTTGTCCAATTAGGGTTTTAAGCAATCTTGTGCATCCAATAAGTTCATTTGTGTCATTGGATGAACATTTAGGTCATTTTCGTCCTCCGTAGGCTTATTCTTGTCCAATTAGGGTTTTTAACCAATCTTGTGCATCCAATAGGTGTGTTTGTGTCATTGGATGAACATTTAGGTCATTTTCGTCCTCCCTAGGCTTATTCTTTTCCAATTAGGGTTTTTAAGCTATCTTGTGCATCCAATAAGTTCATTTGTGTCATTGGATGAACATTTAGGTCATTTTCGTCCTCCCAAGGCTTATTCTTGTCCAATTAGGGTTTTTAACCAATCTTGTGCATCCAATAAGTTCATTTGTGTCATTGGATGAACATTTAGGTCATTTTCGTCCTCCCTAGGCTTATTCTTGTCCAATTTGGGATTTTAACCAATCTTGTGCATCCAATAGGTGTGTTTGTGTCATTGGATGAACATTTAGGTCATTTTCGTCCTCCCTAGGCTTATTCTTGTCCAATTAGGGTTTTTAACCAATCTTGTGCATCCAATAAGTTCATTTGTGTCATTGGATAAACATTTAGGTCATTTTCGTCCACCCTAGGCTTATTCTTGTCCAATTAGGGTTTTTAACCAATCTTGTGCATCCAATAGGTGTGTTTGTGTAATTGGATGAACATTTAGGTCATTTTCGTCCTCCCTAGGCTTATTCTTGTCAAATTAGGGTTTCTAACCAATCTTTTGCATTTAATAGGTGTATTTGTGTCATTGGATTAACAATTAGGTCATTTTCGTGCTCCCTAACCTTATTCTTGTCCAATTAGGGTTTTTAAGCAATCTTGTGCATCCAATAAGTTCATTTGTGTCATTGGATGAACATTTAGGTCATTTTCGTCCTCCCTAGGCTTATTCTTGTCCAATTAGGGTTTTTAACCAATCTTGTGCATCCAATAAGTTCATTTGTGTCATTGGATAAACATTTAGGTCATTTTCGTCCACCCTAGGCTTATTCTTGTCCAATTAGGGTTTTTAACCAATCTTGTGCATCCAATAAGTTCATTTGTGTCATTGGATGAACATTTAGGTCATTTTCGTCCTCCCAAGGCTTATTGTTGTCCAATTAGGGTTTTTAACCAATCTTGTGCATCCAATAGGTGTGTTTGTGTCATTGGATGAACATTCAGGTCATTTTCGTCCTCCCTAGGCTTATTCTTGTCAAATTAGGGTTTCTAACCAATCTTTTGCATCCAATAGGTGTATTTGTGTCATTGGATGAACATTTAGGTCATTTTCGTCCTCCCTAGGCTTATTCTTGTCCAATTAGGGTTTTTAAGCAATCGTGTGCATCCAATAAGTTCATTTGTGTCATTGGATGAACATTTAGGTCATTTTCGTCCTGCCTAGGCTTATTCTTGTCCAATTAGGGTTTATAAGCAATCTTGTGCATCCAATAAGTTCATTTGTGTCATTGGATGAACATTTTGGTCATTTTCGTCCTCCCTAGGCTTATTCTTGTCCAATTAGGGTTTCTAACCAATCTTGTGCATCCAATAAGTTCATTTGTGTCATTGGATGAACATTTAGGTCATTTTCGTCCTCCCTAGGCTTATTCTTGTCCAATTAGGGTTTTTAACCAATCTTGTGCATCCAATAGGTGTGTTTGTGTCATTGGACGAATATTTAGGTCATTTTCGTCCTCCCTATGCTTATTCTTGTCTAATTAGGGTTTTTAACCAATCTTGTGCATCCAATAAGTTCATTTGTGTCATTGGATAAACATTTAGGTCATTTTCGTCCACCCTAGGCTTATTCTTGTCCAATTAGGGTTTATAAGCAATCTTGTGCATCCAATAAGTTCATTTGTGTCATTGGATGCACATTTAGGTCATTTTCGTCCTCCCTAGGCTTATTCTTGTCCAATTAGGGTTTTTAAGCAATCTTGTGCATCCAATAAGTTCATTTGTGTCATTGGATGAACATTTAGGTCATTTTCGTCCTCCCTAGGCTTATTCTTGTCCAATTAGGGTTTTTAACCAATCTTGTGCATCCAATAGGTGTGTTTGTGTCATTGGATTAAGATTTAAGTCATTTTCGTTCTCCCTAGGCTTATTCTTGTCCAATTAGGGTTTATAACCAATCTTGTGCATCCAATAGGTTCATTTGTGTCATTGGATGAACATTTAGGTGATTTTCATCCTCCCTAGGCTTATTCTTGTCCAATTAGGGTTTTTAACCAATCTTGTGCATCCAATAAGTTCATTTGTGTCATTGGATGAACATTTAGGTCATTTTCGTCCTCCCTAGGCTTATTCTTGTCCAATTAGGGTTTTTAACCAATCTTTTGCATCCAATAAGTTCATTTGTGTCATTGGTTGAACATTTAGGTCATTTTCGTCCTCCCTAGGCTTATTCTTGTCCAGTTAGGGTTTTTAACTATTCTTGTGCATCCAATACGCGTGTTTGTGTCATTGGATAAACATTTAAGTCATTTTCGTCCTCCCTAGACTTATTCTTGTCCAATTAGGGTTTCTAACGAATCTTGTGCATCCAATAGGTGTGTTTGTTTCATTGGATGAACATTTAGGTCATTTTCGTCCTCCCTAGGCTTATTCTTGTCCTAATAGGGTTTTTAACCAATCTTGCGCATCCAATAGGTGTGTTTGTGTCATTGGACGAACATTTAGGTCATTTTCGTCCTCCCTAGGCTTATTCTTTTCCAATTAGGGTTTTTAACCAATGTTGTGCATCCAATAATTTCATTTGTCTCATTGGATGAACATTTAGGTCATTTTCGTCCACCCTAGGCTTATTCTTGTCCAATTAGGGTTTTTAACCAATCTTCTGCATCCGATAAGTTCATTTGTGTCATTGGATGAACATTTAGGTCATTTTCGTCCTCCCAAGGCTTATTCTTGTCCAATTAGGGTTTTTAACCAATCTTGTGCATCCAATAAATTCATTTGTGTCATTGGATGAACATTTAGGTCATTTTCGTCCTCCCTAGGCTTATTCTTGTCCAATTACGGTTTTTAAGCAATCTTGTGCATCCAATAAGTTCATTTGTGTCATTGGATGAACATTTAGGTCATTTTCGTCCTCGCTAGGCTTATTCTTGTCCAATTAGGGTTTCTAACCAATCTTGTGCATCCAATAGGTGTATTTATTTCATTGGATGAACATTTAGGTCATTTTCGTCCTCCTTAGGCTTATTCTTGTCCAATTAGGGTTTTTAAGCAATCCTGTGCATCCAATAAGTTCATTTGTGTCATTCGATGAACATTTAGGTCATTTTCGTCTTCCCTAGGCTTATTCTTGTCCAATTAGGGTTTCTAACCAATCTTGTGCATCCAATAGGTGTGTTTGTGTCATTGGATGAACATTTAGGTCATTTTCGTCCTCCCTAGTCTTATTCTTGTCCAATTAGGGTTTTAAGCATTCTTGTGCATCCAATGTGTGTGTTTGTGTCATTGGATGCACATTTAGGTCATTTTCATCCTCCATAGGCTTGTTCGTGTCCAATTAGGGTTTCTAACGAATCTTGTGCATCCAATAGGTGTGTTTGTGTCATTGGATGAAAATTTAATTCATTTTTGTCCTCCCTAGGCTTATTCTTGTCCAATTAGGGTTTTTAAGCAATCTTGTGCATCCAATAACTTCATTTGTGTCATTGGATTAACATTTAGGTCATTTTCATCCTCCCTAGGCTTATTGTTGTCCAATTAGGGTTTTTAATCAATCTTGTGCATCCAATAGGTGTGTTTGTGTCATTGGATGAACATTTAGGTCATTTTCGTCCTCTCTAGGCTTATTCTTGTCCAATTAGGGTTTTTAACCAATCTTGTGCATCCAATAGGTGTGTTTGTGTCATTTGATGAACATTTAGGTCATTCGTCCTCCCAAGGCTTATTCTTGTCCAATTAGAATTTTAAGCAATCTTGTGCATCCAATAAGTTCATTTGTGTCATTGGATTAAGATTTAAGTCATTTTCATCCTCCCTAGGCTTATTCTTGTCCAGTTAGGGTTTTTAACCAATCTTGTGCATCCAATAGGTGTGTGTGTGTCATTGGATGAACATTTAGGTCATTTTCGTCCTCCTTAGGCTTATTCTTGTCCAATTAGGGTTTTTAACCAATCTTGTGCATCCAATAAGGTCATTTGTGTCCTCCTTAGGCTTATTCTTGTCCAATTAGGACATTTCCGTCCTCCTTAGGCTTATTCTTGTCCAATTAGGGTTTTTAAGCAATCTTGTGCATCCAATAAGTTCATTTGTGTCATTGGATGAACATTTAGGTCATTTTCGTCCCCCCTAGGCTTATTCTTGTCCAATTAGGGTTTTTAACCAATCTTGTGTATCCAATAAGTTCATTTGTCTCATTGGATGAATATTTAGGTCATTTTCGTCCTCCCAAGGCTTATTCTTGTCCAATAAGGGTTTTTAACCAATCTTGTGCATTCAATAAGTTCATTTGTGTCATTGGATGAACATTTAGGTCATTTTCGTCCTCCCTAGGCTTATTCTTGTCCAATTAGGGTTTTTAAGCAATCTTGTGCATCCAATAAGTTCATTTGTGTCATTGGATGAACATGTAGGTCATTTTCGTCCTCCCTAGGCTTATTCTTGTCCAATTAGGGTTTCTAACCAATCTTGTGCATCCAATAAGTTCATTTGTGTCATTGGATGAACATTTAGGTCATTTTCGTCCTCCCTAGGCTTATTCTTGTCCAATTACGGTTTTTAAGCAATCTTGTGCATCCAATAAGTTCATTTGTGTCATTGGATGAACATTTAGGTCATTTTCGTCCTCGCTAGGCTTATTCTTGTCCAATTAGGGTTTCTAACCAATCTTGTGCATCCAATAGGTGTATTTATTTCATTGGATGAACATTTAGGTCATTTTCGTCCTCCTTAGGCTTATTCTTGTCCAATTAGGGTTTTTAAGCAATCCTGTGCATCCAATAAGTTCATTTGTGTCATTGGATGAACATTTAGGTCATTTTCGTCTTCCCTAGGCTTATTCTTGTCCAATTAGGGTTTCTAACCAATCTTGTGCATCCAATAGGTGTGTTTGTGTCATTGGATGAACATTTAGGTCATTTTCGTCCTCCCTAGTCTTATTCTTGTCCAATTAGGGTTTTAAGCATTCTTGTGCATCCAATGTGTGTGTTTGTGTCATTGGATGCACATTTAGGTCATTTTCATCCTCCATAGGCTTGTTCGTGTCCAATTAGGGTTTCTAACGAATCTTGTGCATCCAATAGGTGTGTTTGTGTCATTGGATGAAAATTTAATTCATTTTTGTCCTCCCTAGGCTTATTCTTGTCCAATTAGGGTTTTTAAGCAATCTTGTGCATCCAATAACTTCATTTGTGTCATTGGATTAACATTTAGGTCATTTTCATCCTCCCTAGGCTTATTGTTGTCCAATTAGGGTTTTTAATCAATCTTGTGCATCCAATAGGTGTGTTTGTGTCATTGGATGAACATTTAGGTCATTTTCGTCCTCTCTAGGCTTATTCTTGTCCAATTAGGGTTTTTAACCAATCTTGTGCATCCAATAGGTGTGTTTGTGTCATTTGATGAACATTTAGGTCATTCGTCCTCCCAAGGCTTATTCTTGTCCAATTAGAATTTTAAGCAATCTTGTGCATCCAATAAGTTCATTTGTGTCATTGGATTAAGATTTAAGTCATTTTCATCCTCCCTAGGCTTATTCTTGTCCAGTTAGGGTTTTTAACCAATCTTGTGTATCCAATAGGTGTGTGTGTGTCATTGGATGAACATTTAGGTCATTTTCGTCCTCCTTAGGCTTATTCTTGTCCAATTAGGGTTTTTAACCAATCTTGTGCATCCAATAAGGTCATTTGTGTCCTCCTTAGGCTTATTCTTGTCCAATTAGGACATTTCCGTCCTCCTTAGGCTTATTCTTGTCCAATTAGGGTTTTTAAGCAATCTTGTGCATCCAATAAGTTCATTTGTGTCATTGGATGAACATTTAGGTCATTTTCGTCCCCCCTAGGCTTATTCTTGTCCAATTAGGGTTTTTAACCAATCTTGTGTATCCAATAAGTTCATTTGTCTCATTGGATGAATATTTAGGTCATTTTCGTCCTCCCAAGGCTTATTCTTGTCCAATAAGGGTTTTTAACCAATCTTGTGCATTCAATAAGTTCATTTGTGTCATTGGATGAACATTTAGGTCATTTTCGTCCTTCCTAGGCTTATTCTTGTCCAATTAGGGTTTTTAAGCAATCTTGTGCATCCAATAGGTTGATTTGTGTCATTGGATGAACATTTAGGTCATTTTCGTCCACCCTAGGCTTATTCTTGTCCAATTAGGGTTTTTAACCAATCTTGTGCATCCAATAAGTTCATTTGTGTCATTGGATGAACATTTAGGTCGTTTTCGTCCTCCCTAGGCTTATTCTTGTCCAATTAGGGTTTTTAAGCAATCTTGTGCATCCAATAAGTTCATTTGTGTCATTGGATGAACATTTAGGTCATTTTCGTCCCCCCTAGGCTAATTCTTGTCCAATTAGGGTTTTTAACCAATCTTGTGCATCCAATAGGTGTGTTTGTGTCATTGGATGAACATTTAGGTCATTTTAGTCCACCCTAGGCTTATTCTTGTCCAATTTGGGTTTTTAACCAATCTTGTGCATCCAATAGGTGTGTTTGTGTCATTGGATGAACATTTAGGTTATTTTCGTCCTCCCTAGGCTTATTCTTGTCCAATTAGGGTTTTTAACCAATCTTGTGCATCCAATAAGTTCATTTGTCTCATTGGATGAACATTTAGGTCATTTTCGTCCACCCTAGGCTTATTCTTGTCCAATTAGGGTTTTTAACCAATCTTGTGCATCCGATAAGTTCATTTGTGTCATTGGATGAACATTTAGGTCATATTCGTCCTCCCAAGGCTTATTCTTGTCCAATTAGGGTTTTTATCCAATCTTGTGCATCCAATAAGACTAGGTGTGTTTGTGTCATTTGATGAACATTTAGGTTATTTTTGTCCTCCCTAGGCTTATTCTTGTCCAATTAGGGTTTTTAACCAATCTTGTGCATCCTATAGGTGTGTTTGTGTCATTTGATGAACATTTAGGTCATTTTCGTCCTCCCAAGGCTTATTCTTGTCCAATTAGGGTTTTAAGCAATCTTGTGCATCCAATAAGTTCATTTGTGTCATTGGATTAAGATTTAAGTCATTTTCGTCCTCCTTAGGCTTATTCTTTTCCAGTTAGGGTTTTTAACCAATCTTGTGTATCCAATTGGTGTGTTTGTGTCATTGGATGAACATTTAGGTCATTTTCGTCTTCCCTAGGCTTATTCTTGTCCAATTAGGGTTTTTAACCAATCTTGTGCATCCAATAGGTGTGTTTGTGTCATTGGATGAACATTTAGGTCATTTTCGTCCTCCTTAGTCTTATTGTTGTCCAATTAGGGTTTTTAACCAATCTTGTGCATCCAACAAGTTCATTTGAGTCATTGGATGAACATTTAGGTCATTTTCGTCCACCCTAGGCATATTCTTGTCCAATTAGGGTTTTTAACCAATCTTGTGCATCCAATAAGTTCATTTATGTCATTGGATGAACATTTAGGTCATTTTCGTCCTCCCAAGGCTTATTCTAGTCCAATTAGGGTTTTTAACCAATCTTGTGCATCCAATAGGTTGATTTGTGTCATTGGATTAACATTTAGGTCATTTTCGTCCACCCTAGGCTTATTCTTGTCCAATTAGGGTTTTTAACCAATCTAGTGCATCCGATAAGTTCATTTGTTTCATTGGATGAACATTTAGGTCATTTTTGTCCACCCTAGGCTTATTCTTGTCCAATTAGGGTTTTTAACCAATCTTGTGCATCCAATAAGTTCATTTGTGTCATTGGATGAACATTTAGGTCGTTTTCGTCCTCCCTAGGATTATTCTTGTCCAGTTAGGGTTTTTAAGCAATCTTGTGCATCCAATAAGTTCATTTGTGTCATTGGATGAACATTTAGGTCATTTTTGTCCCCCCTAGGCTTATTCTTGTCCAATTAGGGTTTTTAACCAATCTTGTGCATCCAATAGGTGTGTTTGTGTCAATGGATGAACATTTAGGTCATTTTCGTCCACCCTAGGCTTATTCTTGTCCAATTAGGGTTTTTAACCAATCTTGTGTAGCCAATAAGTTCATTTGTGTCATTGGATGAACATTTAGGTCATATTCGTCCTCCCATGGCTTATTCTTGTCCAATTAGGGTTTTTAACCAATCTTGTGCATCCAATAAGACTAGGTGTGTTTGTGTCATTGGATGAACATTTAGGTTATTTTTGTCCTCCCTAGGCTTATTCTTGTCCAATTAGGGTTTTTAACCAATCTTGTGCATCCTATAGGTGTGTTTGTGTCATTTGATGAACATTTAGGTCATTTACGTCCTCCCAAGGCTTATTCTTGTCCAATTAGGGTTTTAAGCAATCTTGTGCATCCAATAAGTTCATTTGTGTCATTGGATTAAGATTTAAGTCATTTTCGTCCTCCCTAGGCTTATTCTTTTCCAGTTAGGGTTTTTAACCAATCTTGTGTATCCAATTGGTGTGTTTGTGTCATTGGATGAACATTTAGGTCATTTTCGTCCTCCCTAGGCTTATTCTTGTCCAATTAGGGTTTTTAACCAATCTTGTGCATCCAATAGGTGTGTTTGTGTCATTGGATGAACATTTAGGTCATTTTCGTCCTCCTTAGTCTTATTGTTGTCCAATTAGGGTTTTTAACCAATCTTGTGCATCCAACAAGTTCATTTGAGTCATTGGATGAACATTTAGGTCATTTTGGTCCACCCTAGGCTTATTCTTGTCCAATTAGGGTTTTTAACCAATCTTGTGCATCCAATAAGTTCATTTGTGTCATTGGATGAACATTTAGGTCATTTTCGTCCTCCCAAGGCTTATTCTAGTCCAATTAGGGTTTTTAACCAATCTTGTGCATCCAATAAGTTCATTTGGGTCATTGGATGAACATTTAGGTCATTTTTGTCCTCCCTAGGCTTATTCTTGTCCAATTAGGGTTTTTAAGCAATCTTGTGCATCCAATAAGTTCATTTGTGTCATTGGATGAACATTTAGGTCATTTTCGTCCTCCCTAGGCTTATTCTTGTCCAATTACGGTTTATAAGCAATCTTGTGCATCTAATAAGTTCATTTGTGTAATTGGATGAACATTTAGGTCATTTTCGTTTTCCCTAGGCTTATTCTTGTCCAATTAGGATTTCTAACCAATCTTTTGCATCCAATAGGTGTATTTGTGTCATTGGATGAACATTTAGGTCATTTTCGTCCTCCCTAGTCTTATTCTTGTCCAATTAGGGTTTTAAGCAATCTTGTGCATCCAATAAGTTCATTTGTGTCATTGGATGAACATTTAGGTCATTTTCGTCCTCCCTAGGCTTATTCTTGTTCAATTAGGGTTTCTAACCAATCTTATGCATCCAATAGGTATGTTTGTGTCATTGGATGAACATTTAGGTCATTTTCGTCCTCCCTAGGCTTATTGTTGTCCAATTAGGGTTTTTAACCAATCTTGTGCATCCAATAGGTGTGTTTGTGTCATTGGATGAACATTTAGGTCATTTTCGTCCTCCCTAGTCTAATTCTTGTCCAATTAGGGTTTTTAACCAATCTTGTGCATCCAATAGGTGTGTTTGTGTCATTGGATGAACATTTAGGTCATTTTCGTCCTCCCTAGTCTTATTCTTGTCCAATTAGGGTTTTTAACCAATCTTGTGCATCCAATAAGTTCATTTGTGTCATTGGATGAACATTTAGGTCATTTTCGTCCTCCCTAGGCTTATTCTTGTCCAATTAGGGTTTTGTAACCAATCTTGTGCATCCAATAGGTGTGTTTGTGTCATTGGATTAACATTTAGGTCATTTTCGTCCTCCCTAGGCTTATTCTTGTCCAATTAGGGTTTTTAACCAATCTTGTGCATCCAATAAGTTCATTTGTGTCATTGGATGAACATTTAGGTCATTTTCGTCCTCCCTAGGCTTATTCTTGTCCAATAAGGGTTTTTAACCAATCTTGTGCATCCAATAAGTTCATTTGTGTCATTTGACGAACATTTAGGTCATTTTCGTCCACCCTAGGTTTATTCTTGTCCAATTAGGGTTTTTAACCAATCTTGTGCATCCTATAAGTTCATTTGTGTCATTGGATGAACATTTAGGTCATTTTCGTCCTCCCTAGGCTTATTCTTGTCCAATTAAGGTTTCTAACCAATCTTGTGCATCCAATAGGTGTGTTTGTGTCATTGGATGAACATTTAGGTTATTTTCGTCCTCCCTAGGCTTATTCTTGTCCAATTAGGGTTTTTAACCAATCTTGTGCATCCAATAAGTTCATTTGTCTCATTGGATGAACATTTAGGTCATTTTCGTCCACCCTAGGCTTATTCTTGTCCAATTAGGGTTTTTAACCAATCTTGTGCATCCAATAAGTTCATTTGTGTCATTGGATGAACATTTAGGTCATTTTCGTCCTCCCAAGGCTTATTCTTGTCCAGTTTGGCTTTTTAACCAATCTTGTGCATCCAATAAGTTCATTTGTGTCATTGGATGAACATTTAGGTCATTTTCGTCCTCCCTAGGCTTATTCTTGTCCAATTAGGGTTTTTAACCAATCTTGTGCATCCAATAGGTGTGTTTGTGTCATTGGATGAACATATACGTCATTTTCGTTCTCCATAGGCTTATTCTTGTCCAATTAAGGTTTTTAACCAATCTTGTGCATCCGATAAGTTCATTTGTGTCATTGGATAGACGTTTAGGTTATTTTCGTCCACCCTAGGCTTATTCTTGTCCAATTAGGGTTTTTAACCAATCTTGTGCATCCAATAAGTTCATTTGTGTCATTGGATGAACATTTAGGTCATTTTCGTCCTCCCAAGGCTTATTCTTGTCCAGTTAGGGTTTTTAACCAATCTTGTGCATCCAATAGGTGTGTTTGTGTCATTGGATGAACATTTAGGTCATTTTCGTCCTCCCTAGGCTTATTCTTGTCCAATTAGGGTTTTTAACCAATCTTGTGCATCCACTAGGTGTGTTTGTGTCATTGGATGAACATTTAGGTCATTTTCGTCCTCCCTAGGCTTATTCTTGTCCAATTAGGGTTTTTAACCAATCTTGTGCATCCAATAGGTGTGTTTGTGTCATTGGATGAACATTTAGGTCATTTTCGTCCTCCCTAGGCTTATTCTTGTCCAATTAGGGTTTTTAACCAATCTTGTGCATCCAATAAGTTCATTTGTGTCATTGGATAAACATTTAGGTCATTTTCGTCCACCCTAGGCTTATTCTTGTCCAATTAGGGTTTTTAAGCAATCTTGTGAATCCAATAAGTTCATTTGTTTCATTTGATGAACATTTAGGTCATTTTCGTCCTCCATACGCTTATTCTTGATCAATTAGGGTTTCTAACCAATCTTGTGCATCCAATAGGTATGTTTGTGTCATTGGATGAACATTTAGGTCATTTTCGTCCTCCCTAGTCTTATTCTTGTCCAACTAGGGATTTAAGCAATCTTGTGCATCCAATAAGTTCATTTGTGTCATTGGATGAACATTTAGGTTATTTTCGTCCTCACTAGGCTTAGTTTTGTGCAATTAGGGTTTTTAACCAATCTTGTGCATCCAATAGGTACGTTTGTGTCATTAGATGAACATTTAGGTCATTTTCATCCTCCCTAGGCTTATTGTTGTCCAATTAGGGTTTTTAACCAATCTTGTGCATCCAATAGGTGTGTTTGTGTCATTGGATGAACATTTAGGTCATTTTCGTCCTCCCTAGTATTATTCTTGTCCAATTAGGGTTTTAAGCCAATCTTGTGCATCCAATAGGTGTGTTTGTGTCATTTGATGAACATTTAGGTCATATTCGTCCTCCCAAGTCTTATTCTTATCCAATTAGGGTTTTAAGCAATCTTGTGCATCCAATAAGTTCATTTGTGTCTTTGGATTAAGATTTAAGTCATTTTCGTCCTCCATAGGCTTATTCTTGTCCAGTTAGGGTTTTTAACCTATCTTGTGCATCCAATTGGTGTGTTTGTGTCATTGGATGAACATTTAGGTCATTTTCGTCCTCCCTAGGCTTATTCTTGTCCAATTAGGGTTTTTAACCAATCTTGTGCATCCAATAGGTGTGTTTGTGTCATTGGATGAACATTTAGGTCATTTTCGCCCTCCCTAGGCTTATTCTTGTCCAATTAGGGTTTTTAACCAATCTTGTGCATCCAATAAGTTCATTTGTGTCATTGGATAAACATTTAGGTCATTTTCGTCCACCCTAGGCTTATTCTTGTCCAATTAGGGTTTTTAACCAATCTTGTGCATCCAATAGGTTCATGTGTGTCATTGGATGAACATTTAGGTCATTTTCGTCCTCCCAAGGCTTATTCTTGTCCAATTAGGGTTTTTAACCAATCTTGTGCATCCAATAAGTTCATTTGTGTCATTGGATGAACATTTAGGTCATTTTCGTCCTCCCAAGGCTTATTCTTGTCCAATTAGGGTTTTTAACCAATCTTGTGCATCCAATAAGTTCATTTGTGTCATTGGATAAACATTTAGGTCATTTTCGTCCTCCCTAGGCATATTCTTGTCCAATTAGGGTTTTTAACCAATCTTGTGCATCCAATAGGTGTGCTTGTGTCATTGGATTAACATTTAGGTCATTTTCGTCGTCCCTAGTCTTATTCTTGTCCAATTATGGTTTTAAGCAATCTTGTGCATCCAATAAGTTCATTTGTGTCATTGGATGAACATTTAGGTCATTTTCGTCCTCCCAAGGCTTATTCTTGTCCAATTAGGGTTTTTAACCAATCTTGTGCATCCAATAAGTTCATTTGTGTCATTGGATGAACATTTAGGTCATTTTCGTCCTCCCAAGGCTTATTCTTGTCCAATTAGGGTTTTTAACCAATCTTGTGCATCCAATAAGTTCATTTGTGTCATTGGATGAATATTTAGGTCATTTTCGTCCTCCCATGGCTTATTCTTGTCCAGTTAGGCTTTTTAACCAATCTTGTGCATCCAATAAGTTCATTTGTGTCATTGGATTAAGATTTAAGTCATTTTCGTCCTCCCTAGGCTTATTCTTGTTCAATTAGGGTTTCTAACCAATCTTGTGCATCCAATAGGTGTGTTTGTGTCATTGGATGAACATTTAGGTCATTTTCGACCTCCCTAGTCTTATTCTTGTCCAATTATGGTTTTAAGCAATCTTGTGCATCCAATAAGTTCATTTGTGTCATTGGATGAACATTTAGGTCATTTTCGTCCTCCCAAGGCTTATTCTTGTCCAATTAGGGTTTTTAACCAATCTTGTGCATCCAATAAGTTCATTTGTGTCATTGGATGAACATTTAGGTCATTTTCGTCCTCCCAAGGCTTATTGTTGTCCAATTAGGGTTTTTAACCAATCTTGTGCATCCAATAAGTTCATTTGTGTCATTGGATGAACATTTAGGTCATTTTCGTCCTCCCTAGGATTATTCTTGTCCAATTAGGGTATTTAACCAATCTTGTGCATCCAATAGGTGTGTTTGTGTCATTGGATGAACATTTAGGTCATTTTCGTTCTCCATAGGCTTATTCTTGTCCAATTAGGGCTTTTAACCAATCTTATGCATCCAATAAGTTCATTTGTGTCATTGGATGAACATTTAGGTCATTTTCGTCCACCCTAGGCTTATTCTTGTCCAATTAGGGTTTTTAACCAATCTTGTGCATCCAATAAGTTCATTTGTGTCATTGGATGAACATTTAGGTCATTTTCGTCCTCCCAAGGCTTATTCTTGTCCAATTAGGGTTTTTAACCAATCTTGTGCATCCAATAAGTTAATTTGTGTCATTAGATGAACATTTAGGTCATTTTCGTCCTCCCTAGGCTTATTCTTGTCCAATTAGGGTTTTTAAGCAATCTTATGCATCAAATAAGTTCATTTGTGTCATTCGATGAACATTTAGGTCATTTTCGTCCACCCTAGGCTTATACTTGTCCAGTTAGGGTTTTTAACCAATGTTGTGCATCCAATAAGTTCATTTGTGTCATTGGATGAACATTTAGGTCATTTTCGTCCTCCCAAGGCTTATTCTTGTCCAATTAGGGTTTTTAACCAATCTTGTGCATCCAATAAGTTCATTTGTGTCATTGGATGAACATTTAGGTCATTTTCGTCCTCCCTAGGCTTATTCTTATCCAATTAGGGTTTTTAAGCAATCTTGTGCATCCAATAAGTTCATTTGTGTCATTGGATGAACATTTAGGTCATTTTCGTCCTCCCTGGGCTTATTCTTGTTCAATTAGGGTTTCTAACCAATCTTGTGCATCCAATAGGTGTGTTTGTGTCATTGGATGAACATTTAGGTCATTTTCGTCCTCCCTAGTCTTATTCTTGTCCAATTAGGGTTTTATGCAATCTTGTGCATCCAATAAGTTCATTTGTGTCATTGGATGAACATTTAGGTTATTTTCGTCCTCCCTAGGCTTAGTTTTGTGCAATTAGGGTTTTTAACCAATCTTGTGCATCCAATAGGTGTGTTTGTGTCATTAGATGAACATTTAGGTCATTTTCATCCTCCCTAGGCTTATTGTTGTCCAATTAGGGTTTTTAACCAATCTTGTGCATCCAATAGGTGTGTTTGTGTCTTTGGATGAACATTTAGGTCATTTTCGTCCACCCTAGGCTTATTCTTGTCCAATTAAGGTTTTTAACCAATCTTGTGCATCCAATAAGTTCATTTGTGTCATTGGATGAACATTTAGGTCATTTTCGTCCTCCCAAGGCTTATTCTTGTCCAATTAGGGTTTTTAACCAATCTTGTGCATCCAATAAGTTCATTTGTGTCATTGGATGAACATTTAGGTCATTTTCGTCCTCCCTAGGCTTATTCTTATCCAATTAGGGTTTTTAAGCAATCTTGTGCATCCAATAAGTTCATTTGTGTCATTGGATGAACATTTAGGTCATTTTCGTCCTCCCTAGGCTTATTCTTGTTAAATTAGGGTTTCTAACCAATCTTGTGCATCCAATAGGTGTGTTTGTGTCATTGGATGAACATTTAGGTCATTTTCGTCCTCCCTAGTCTTATTCTTGTCCAATTAGGGTTTTAAGCAATCTTGTGCATCCAATAAGTTCATTTGTGTCATTACATGAACATTTATGTCATTTTTCGTCCTCCCTAGGCTTATTCTTGTCCAATTAGGGTTTTTAAGCAATCTTGTGCATCCAATAAGTTCATTTGTGTCATTGGATGAACATTTAGGTCATTTTCGTCCTCCCTAGGCTTATTCTTGTCCAATTAGGGTTTTAAGCAATCTTGTGCATCCAATAAGTTCATTTGTGTCATTGGATGAACATTTAGGTCATTTTTCGTCTTCCCTAGGCTTATTCTTGTCCAATTAGGCTTTTTAACCAATCTTGTGCATCCAATAAGTTCATTTGTGTCATTGGATGAACATTTAGGTCATTTTCGTCCTCCCAAGGCTTATTCTTGTCCAATTAGGGTTTTTAACCAATCTTGTGCATCCAATAAGTTCATTTGTGTCATTGGATGAACATTTAGGTCATTTTCGTCCTCCCTAGGCTTATTCTTGTCCAATTAGGGTTTTTAAGCAATCTTGTGCATGGAATAAGTTCATTTGTGTCATTGGATGAACATTTAGGTCATTTTCGTCCTCTCTAGGCTTATTCTTGTCCAATTAAGGTTTCTAACCAATCTTGTGCATCCAATAGGTGTGTTTGTGTCATTGGATGAACTTTTAGGTCATTTTCGTCCTCCCTAGTCTTATTCTTTTCCAATTAGGGTTTTAAGCAATCTTGTGCATCCAATAAGTTCATTTGTGTCATTGGATTAACATTTAGGACATTTTCGTCCTTCCAAGGCTTATTTTTGTGCAATTAGGGTTTTTAACCAATCTTGTGCATCCAATAGGTGTGTTTGTGTCATTAGATTAACATTTAGGTCATTTTCATCCTCCCTAGGTTTATTGTTGTCCAATTAGGGTGTTTAACCAATCATGTGTATCCAATAGGTGTTTTTGTGTCATTGGATGAACATTTAGGTCATTTTTGTCCTCCCTAGTATTATTCTTGTCCAATTACGGTTTTAGGCAATCTTGTGCATCCAATAATTTCATTTGTGTCATTGGATTAACATTTAAGTCATGTTCGTCCTCCCTAGGCTTAGTTTTGTCCAATTAGGGTTACTAATGAATCTTGTGCACCCAATAGGTGTGTTTGTGTCATTGGATGAACATTTAGGTCATTTTCGTCCTCCCAAGGCTTATTCATGTCCAATTAGGGTTTTTAACGAATCTTGTGCATCCAATATGTGTGTTTGTGTCATTTGATGAACATTTAGGTCATTTTCGTCCTCTCTAGGCTTATTCTTGTCCAATTAGGGTTTTTAACCAATCTTGTGCATCCAAAAGGTGTGTTTGTGTCATTGGATGAACATTTAGGTCATTTTCGTCCTCCCTAGTCTTATTCTAGTCCAATTAGGGTTTTAAGCATTCTTGTGCAATCAATGTGTGTGTTTGTGTCATTGGATGCACATTTAGGTCATTTTCGTCCTCCCTAGGCTTATTCTTGTCCAATTAGGGTTTTTAAGCAATCTTGTGCATCCAATAAGTTCATTTGTGTCATTGGATGAACATTTAGGTCATTTTCGTCCTCCCTAGGCTTATTCTAGTCCAATAAGGGTTTTTAACCAATCTTGTGCATCCAATAAGTTCATTTGTGTCATTGGATGAACATTTAGGTCATTTTCGTCCTCCCTAGGCTTATTCTTGTCCAATAAGGGTTTTTAACCAATCTTGTGCATCCAATAAGTTCATTTGTGTCATTTGACGAACATTTAGGTCATTTTCGTCCACCCTAGGTTTATTCTTGTCCAATTAGGGTTTTTAACCAATCTTGTGCATCC
>JBBPBR010000753.1:611344-684288 GCA_037974775.1 Cicer pinnatifidum
CCTAGGCTTATTCTTGTCCAATTAGGGTTTTTAATCAATCTTGTGCATCCAATAGGTGTGTTTGTGTCATTGGATGAACATTTAGGTTATTTTCGTCCTCCCTAGGCTTATTCTTGTCCAATTAGGGTTTTTAACCAATCTTGTGCATCCAATAAGTTCATTTGTGTCATTGGATGAACATTTAGGTCGTTTTCGTCCTCCCTAGGCTTATTCTTGTCCAATTAGGGTTTTTAAGCAATCTTGTGCATCCAATAAGTTCATTTGTGTCATTGGATGAACATTTAGGTCATTTTCGTCACCCCTAGGCTAATTCTTGTCCAATTAGGGTTTTTAACCAATCTTGTGCATCCAATAGGTGTGTTTGTGTCATTGGATGAACATTTAGGTCATTTTAGTCCACCCTAGGCTTATTCTTGTCCAATTTGGGTTTTTAACCAATCTTGTGCATCCAATAGGTGTGTTTGTGTCATTGGATGAACATTTAGGTTATTTTCGTCCTCCCTAGGCTTATTCTTGTCCAATTAGGGTTTTTAACCAATCTTGTGCATCCAATAAGTTCATTTGTCTCATTGGATGAACATTTAGGTCATTTTCGTCCACCCTAGGCTTATTCTTGTCCAATTAGGGTTTTTAACCAATCTTGTGCATCCGATAAGTTCATTTGTGTCATTGGATGAACATTTAGGTCATTTTCGTCCTCCCTAGGCTTATTCTTGTCCAATTAGGGTTTCTAACCAATCTTGTGCATCCAATAGGTGTGTTTGTGTCATTGGATGAACAGTTAGGTCATTTTCGTCCTCCTTATGCTTATTCTTGTCCAATTAGGGTTTCTAACAAATCTTGTGCATCCAATAGGTGTGTTTGTGTCATTGGATGAACATTTAGGTTATTTTCGTCCTCCCTAGTCTTATTCTTGTCCAATTAGGGTTTTAAGCAATCTTGTGCATCCAATAAGTTCATTTGTGTCATTGGATGAATAGTTAGGTCATTTTCATCCTCCCTAGGCTTATTCTTGTCAAATTAGGGTTTCTAACCAATCTTGTGCATCCAATAAGTGTGTTTGTGTCATTGGATGAACATTTAGGTCATTTTCGTCCTCCCTAGGCTTATTCTTGTCCAATTAGGGTTTTTAACCAATCTTGTGCATCCAATAAGTTCATTTGTGTCATTGGATTAACATTTAGGTCATTTTCGTCCTCCCTAGGCTTATTCTTGTCCAATTAGGGTTTTTAACCAATCTTGTGCATCCAATAGGTGTCTTTGTGTCATTGCATGAACATTTAGGTCATTTTCGTCCTCCCTAGGCTTATTCTTGTCCAATTAGGGTTTTTAACCAATCTTGTGCATCCAATAAGTTCATTTGTGTCATTGGATTAACATTTAGGTCATTTTCGTCCTCCCTAGGCTTATTCTTGTCCAAATAGGGTTTTTAACCAATCTTGTGCATCCAATAGGTGTGTTTGTGTCATTGGATGATCAATTAGGTCATTTTCTTCCTCCCTAGGCTTATTCTTGTCCAATTAGGGTTTTTAACCAATCTTGTGCATCCAATAGGTGTGTTTGTGTCATTGGATGATCAATTAGGTCATTTTTTGTCCTCCCTAGGCTTATTCTTGTCCAATTAGGGTTTTTAACCAATCTTGTGCATAGGTGTGTTTGTGTCATTGGATTATCAATTAGGTCATTTTCGTCCTCCCTAGGCTTATTCTTGTCCAATTAGGGTTTTTAACCAATCTTGTGCATCCAATAAGTTCATTTGTGTCATTGGATGATCAATTAGGTCATTTTCGTCCTCCCTAGGCATATTCTTGTCCAATAAGGGTTTTTAACCAATCTTGTGCATCCAATAAGTTGAGTTGTGTCATTGGATTAACATTTAGGTCATTTTCGTCCTCCCTAGGCTTATTCTTGTCCAATTAGGGTTTTTAACCAATCTTGTGCATCCAATAAGTTCATTTGTGTCATTGGATTAACATTTAGGTCATTTTCGTCCTCCCTAGGCATATTCTTGTCCAATTAGGGTTTTTAACCAATCTTGTGCATCCAATAGGTGTGTTTGTCTCATTGGATGATCAATTAGGTTATTTTCATCCTCCCTAGGAATATTCTTGTCCAATTAGGGTTTTTAACCAATCTTGTGCATCCAATAGGTGTGTTTGTGTCATTGGATGACCAATTAGGTCATTTTCGTCCTCCCTAGGCATATTCTTGTCCAATTAGGGTTTTTAACCAATCTTGTGCATCTATTAGGTGTGTTTTGTGGCAATGGATGATCAATTAGGTCATTTTCGTTCTCCGTAGGCTTATTCTTGTCCAATTAGGGTTTTTAACCAATCTTGTGCATCCAATAGGTGTGTTTGTGTCATTGGATGATCAGTTAGGTTATTTTCGTCCTCCCTAGGCTTATTCTTGTCCAATTAGGGTTTTTAACCAATCTTGTGCATCCAATAAGTTCATTTGTGTCATTGGATTAACATTTAGGTCATTTTCGTCCTCCCTAGGCATATTCTTGTCCAATTAGGGTTTTTAACCAATCTTGTGCATCCAATATGTGTGTTTGTGTCATTGGATGATCAATTAGGTTATTTTCGTCCTCCGTAGGCATATTCTTGTCTAATTAGGGTTTTTAACCAATCTTGTGCATCCAATAGGTGTGTTTGTGTCATTGGATGATCAATTAGGTCTTTTTCGTCCTCCCTAGGCTTATTCTTGTCCAATTAGGGTTTTTAACCAATCTTGTGCATCCAATAGGTGTGTTTGTGTCATTGGATGATCAATTAGGTCTTTTTTGTCCTCCCTAGGCTTATTCTTGCCCAATTAGGGTTTTTAACCAATCTTGTGCATCCAATAAGTTGAGTTGTGTCATTGGATTAGCATTTAGGTCATTTTCGTCCACCCTAGGCTTATTCTTGTCCAATTAGGGTTTTTAACCAATCTTGTGCATCCAATAAGTTCATTTGTGTCATTGGATTAACATTTAGGTCATTTTCGTCCTCCCTAGGCATATTCTTGTCCAATTAGGGTTTTTAACCAATCTTGTGCATCCAATATGTGTGTTTGTGTCATTGGATGATCAATTAGGTTATTTTCGTCCTCCCTAGGCATATTCTTGTCTAATTAGGGTTTTTAACCAATCTTGTGCATCCAATAGGTGTGTTTGTGTCATTGGATGATCAATTAGGTCTTTTTTGTCCTCCCTAGGCTTATTCTTGCCCAATTAGGGTTTTTAACCAATCTTGTGCATCCAATAAGTTGAGTTGTGTCATTGGATTACTATTTAGGTCATTTTCGTCCACCCTAGGCTTATTCTTGTCCAATTAGGGTTTTTAACCAATCTTGTGCATCCAATAAGTTCATTTGTGTCATTGGATTAACATTTAGGTCATTTTCGTCCTCCCTAGGCATATTCTTGTCCAATTAGGGTTTTTAACCAATCTTGTGCATCCAATATGTGTGTTTGTGTCATTGGATGATCAATTAGGTTATTTTCGTCCTCCCTAGGCATATTCTTGTCTAATTAGGGTTTTTAACCAATCTTGTGCATCCAATAGGTGTGTTTGTGTCATTGGATGATCAATTAGGTCTTTTTTGTCCTCCCTAGGCTTATTCTTGCCCAATTAGGGTTTTTAACCAATCTTGTGCATCCAATAAGTTGAGTTGTGTCATTGGATTAGCATTTAGGTCATTTTCGTCCACCCTAGGCTTATTCTTGTCCAATTAGGGTTTTTAACCAATCTTGTGCATCCAATAAGTTCATTTGTGTCATTGGATTAACATTTAGGTCATTTTCGTCCTCCCTAGGCATATTCTTGTCCAATTAGGGTTTTTAACCAATCTTGTGCATCCAATATGTGTGTTTGTGTCATTGGATGATCAATTAGGTTATTTTCGTCCTCCCTAGGCATATTCTTGTCCAATTAGGGTTTTTAACCAATCTTGTGCTTCCAATAGGTGTGTTTGTGTCATTGGATGATCAATTAGGTCATTTTCGTCCTCCCTAGGCTTATTCTTGTCAAATTAGGGTTTTTAACCAATCTTGTGCATCCAATAAGTTCATTTGTGTCATTGGATTAACATTTAGGTCATTTTCGTTCTCCCTAGGCTTATTCTTGTCCAATTATGGTTTTTAACCAATCTTGTGAATCCAATAAGTTCATTTGTGTCATTGGATTAACATTTAGGTCATATCCGTCCTCCCTAGGCATATTCTTGTTCAATTAGTGTTTTTAACCAATCTTGTGCATCCAATAGGTGTGTTTGTGTCATTGGATGATCAATTAGGTCATTTTCGTCCTCCCTAGGCTTATTCTTGCCCAATTAGGGGTTTTAACCAATCTTGTGCATCCAATAAGTTGAGTTGTGTCATTGGATTAGCATTTAGGTCATTTTCGTCCTCCTTAGGCTTATTCTTGTCCAATTAGGGTTTTTAACCAATCTTGTGCATCCAATAAGTTCATTTGTGTCATTGGATTAACATTTAGGTTATTTTCGTCCTCCCTAGGCATATTCTTGTCCATTTACGGTTTTTAACCAATCTTGTGCTTCCAATAGGTGTGTTTGTGTCATTGGATGATCAATTAGGTCATTTTCGTTCTTTCTATGCTTATTCTTGTCCAATTAGGGTTTTTAACCAATCTTGTGCATCCAATAAGTTCATTTGTGTCATTGGATGATCAATTAGGTCATTTTCGTCCTCCCTAGGCATATTCTTGTCCAACTAGGGTTTTTAACCAATCTTGTGCTTCCAATAGGTGTGTTTGTGTCATTGGATGATCAATTAGGTCATTTTCGTCCTCCCTAGACTTATTCTTGTCCAATTAGGGTTTTAAACCAATCTTGTGCATCCAATAGGTGTGTTTGTGTCATTGGATGATCAATTAGGTCATTTTCGTCCTCCCTAGGCTTATTCTTGTCCAATTAGGGTTTTTAACCAATCTTGTGCATCCAATAAGTTCATTTGTGTCATTGGATGATCAATTATGTCATTTTCGTCCTCCCTAGGCATATTCTTGTCCAACTAGGGTTTTTAACCAATCTTGTGCTTCCAACAGGTATGTTTGTGTCATTGGATGATCAATTAGGTCATTTTCGTCCTTCCTAGGCTTATTCTTGTCCAATTAGGGTTTTTAACCAATCTTGTGCATCCAATAAGTTCATTTGTGTCATTGGATTAACATTTAGGTCATTTTCGTCCTCCCTAGGCATATTCTTGTCCAATTAGGGTTTTTAACCAATCTTGTGCATCCAATAGGTGTGTTTGTGTCATTGGATGATCAATTAGGTCATTTTCGTCCTCCCTAGGCTTATTCTTGTCCAATTAGGGTTTTTAACCAATCTTGTGCATCCAATAGGTGTGTTAGTGTTATTGGAAGATCAATTAGGTCATTTTCGTCCTCCCTAGGCTTATTCTTGTCCAATTAGGGTTTTTAACCAATCTTGTGCATCCAATAGGTGTGTTTGTGTCATTGGATGATCAATTAGGTCATTTTCGTCCTCCCTAAGCTTATTCTTGCCTAATTAGGGTTTTTAACCAATCTTGTGCATCCAATAAGTTGAGTTGTGTCATTGGATTAACATTTAGGTCATTTTCGTCCTCCCTAGGCTTATTCTTGTCCAATTAGGGTTTTTAACCAATCTTGTGCATCCAATAAGTTCATTTGTGTCATTGGATGATCAATTAGGTTATTTTCGTCCTCCCTAGGCTTATTCTTGTCCAATTAGGGTTTTTAACTACTCTTGTGCATCCAATAAGTTCATTTGTGTCATTGGATGATCAATTAGGTCATTTTCGTCCTCCCTAGGCATATTCTTGTCCAATTAGGGTTTTTAACCAATCTTGTGCATCCAATAGGTGTGTTTGTGTCATTGGATGATCAATTAGGTTATTTTCGTCCTCCCTAGGCTTATTCTTTTCCAATTAGGGTTTCTAACCAATCTTGTGCATCCAATAAGTTGAGTTGTGTCATTGGATTAACATTTAGGTCATTTTCGTCCTCCCTAGGCTTATTCTTGTCCAATTAGGGTTTTTAACCAATCTTGTGCATCCAATAAGTTCATTTGTGTCATTGGATTAACATTTAGGTCATTTTCGTCCTCCCTAGGCATATTCTTGTCCAATTAGGGTTTTTAACCAATCTTGTGCATCCAATAGGTGTGTTTGTGTCATTGGATGATCAATTAGGTCATTTTCGTCCTTTTTATGCTTATTCTTGTCCAATTATGGTTTTTAACCAATCTTGTGCATCCAATAGGTGTGTTTGTGTCATTGGATGATCAATTAGGTCATTTTCGTCCTTTTTATGCTTATTCTTGTCCAATTAGGGTTTTTAAGAAACCTTGTGCATCCAATAGGTGTGTTTGTGTCATTGGATGATCAATTAGGTCATTTTCGTCCTCCCTAGGCTTATTCTTGTCCAATTAGGGTTTTTAACCAATCTTGTGCATCCAATAGGTGTGTTTGTGTCATTGGATGATCAATTATGTCATTTTCGTCCTTCCTAGGCTTATTCTTGTCCAATTAGGGTTTTTAACCAATCTTGTGCATCCAATAACTTTGTTTGTGTCATTGAATTAATATTTAGGTCATTTTCGTCCTCCCTAGGCATATTCTTGTCCAATTAGGGTTTTTAACCAATCTTGTGCATCCAATAGGTGTTTTTGTGTCATTGGATGATCAATTAGGTCATTTTTGTCCTCCCTAGGCTTATTCTTGTCCAACTAGGGTTTTTAACCAATCTTGTGCATCCAATAAGTTCATTTGTGTCATTGGATTAACATTTAGGTCATTTTCATCCTCCCTAGGCATATTCTTGTCCAATTAGGGTTTTTAACCAATCTTGTGCTTCCAATAGGTGTGTTTGAGTCATTCGATGATCAATTAGGTCTTTTTCGTCCTCCCTAGGCTTATTCTTGTCCAATTAGGGTTTTTAACCAATCTTGTGCATCCAATAAGTTCATTTGTGTCATTGGATTAACATTTAGGTCATTTTCGTCCTCCCTAGGCATATTCTTGTCCAATTAGGGTTTTTAACCAATCTTGTGCATCCAATAGGTGTGTTTGTGTCCTTGGATGATCAATTAGGTTATTTTCATCCTCCCTAGGCTTATTCTTGTCCAATTAGGGTTTTTAACCAATCTTGTGCATCCGATAAGTTTGTTTGTGTCATTGAATTAATATTTAGGTCATTTTCGTCCTCCCTAGGAATATTCTTGTCCAATTAGGGTTTTTAACCAATCTTGTGCATCCAATAGGTGTGTTTGTGTCATTGGATGATCAATTAGGTCATTTTCGTCCTCCCTAGGCTTATTCTTGTCCAATTAGGGTTTTTAACCAATCTTGTGCATCCAATAAGTTCATTTGTGTCATTGGATTAACATTTAGGTCATTTTCGTCCTCCCTAGGCATATTCTTGTCCAATTAGGGTTTTTAACCAATTTTGTGCTTCCAATAGGTATGTTTGTGTCATTGGATGATCAATTAGGTCATTTTCGTCCTCCCTAGGCTTATTCTTGTCCAATTAGGGTTTTTAACCAATCTTGTGCATCCAATAACTTTGTTTGTGTCATTGAATTAATATTTAGGTCATTTTCCTCCTCCCTAGGCATATTCTTGTCCAATTAGGGTTTTTAACCAATCTTGTGCATCCAATAAGTTCATTTATGTCATTTGATTAACATTTAGGTCATTTTCGTCCTTCCTAGGCATATTCTTGTCCAATTAGGGTTTTTAACCAATCTTGTGCATCCAATAGGTGTGTTTGTGTCATTGGATGATCAATTAGGTCATTTTCGTCCTCCCTAGGCTTATTCTTGTCCAATTAGGGTTTTTAACCAATCTTGTGCATCCAATAGGTGTGTTTGTGTCATTGGATGATCAATTAGGTCATTTTCGTCCTCCCTAAGCTTATTCTTGTCCAATTAGGGTTTTTAACCAATCTTGTGCATCAAATAAGTTCATTTGTGTCATTGGATTAACATTTAGGTAATTTTCGTCCTCCCTAGGCATATTCTTGTCCAATTAGGGTTGTTAACCAATCTTTTGCATCTAATAGGTGTGTTTGTGTCATTGGATGATCAATTAGGTTATTTTCATCCTCCCTAGGCTTATTCTTGTCCAATTAGGGTTTTTAACCAATCTTGTGCATCCAATAAGTTCATTTGTGTCATTGGATTAACATTTAGGTCATTTTCGTCCTCCCTAGGCTTATTCTTGTCCAATTAGGGTTTCTAACCAATCTTGTGCATCCAATAGGTGTGTGTGTGTCATTGGATGAACATTTAGGTCATTTTCGTCCTCCCTAGGCTTATTCTTGTCCAATTAGGGTTTTTAACCAATCTTGTGCATCCAATAGGTGTGTTTGTGTCATTGGATGAACATTTAGGTCATTTTCGTCCTCCCTAGGGTTATTCTTGTCCAATTAGGGTTTTTAACCAATCTTGTGCATCCAATAGGTGTGTTTGTGTCATTGGATGAACATTTAGGTTATTTTCGTCCTCCCTAGTCTTATTCTTGTCCAATTAGGGTTTTAAGCAATCTTGTGCATCCAATATGTTCATTTGTGTCATTGGTTTAACATTTAGGTCATTTTCGTCCTCCCTAGGCTTATTCTTGTCCAATTAGGGTTTCTAAACAATCTTGTGTATCCAATAGGTGTGTTTGTGTCATTGGATGAACATTTAGGTCGTTTTCGTCCTCCCTAGGCTTATTCTTGTCCAATTAGGGTTTTTAACCAATCTTGTGCATCCAATAAGTTCATTTGTGTCATTGGATTAACATTTAGGTCATTTTCGTCCTCCCTAGGCTTATTCTTGTCCAATTAGGGTTTCTAACCAATCTTGTGCATCCAATAGGTGTGTTTGTGTCATTGGATGAACATTTAGGTCATTTTCGTCCTCCCTAGGCTTATTCTTGTCCAATTAGGGTTTTTAACCAATCTTGTGCATCCAATAAGCTCATTTGTGTCATTGGGTGAACATTTAGGTCATTTTCGTCCTTCCTAGGCTTATTCTTGTCCAATTAGGGTTTCTAAACAATCTTGTGCATCCAATAGGTGTGTTTGTGTCATTGGATGAACATTTAGGTCATTTTCGTCCTCCCTAAGCTTATTCTTGTCCAATTAGGGTTTTTAACCAATCTTGTGCATCCAATAAGTTCATTTGTGTCATTGGGTGAACATTTAGGTCATTTTCGTCCTCCCTAGGCTTATTCTTCTCCAATTAGGGTTTCTAACCAATCTTGTGCATCCAATAGGTGTGTTTAGTCATTTGATGAACATTTAAGTTATTTTCGTCCTCCCTAGGCTTATTCTTGTCCAATTAGGGTTTTTAACCAATCTTGTGCATCCAATAAGTTCATTTGTGTCATTGGATTAACATTTAGGTCATTTTCGTCCTCCCTAGGCTTATTCTTGTCCAATTAGGGTTTCTAACAAATCTTGTGCATCCAATTGGTGTGTTTGTGTCGTTGGATGAATATTTAGGTCATTTTCGTCCTCCCTAGTCTTATTCTTGTCCAATTAGGGTTTTAAGCAATCTTGTGCATTCAATAAGTTCATTTGTGACATTGGATGAATATTTAGGTCATTTTCATCCTCCCTAGGCTTATTCTTGTCCAATTAGGGTTTCTAACCAATCTTGTGCATCCAATAGGTGTGTTTGTGTCATTGGATGAACATTTAGGTCATTTTCGTCCTCCCTAGTCTTATTCTTGTCCAATTAGGGTTTTAAGCAATCTTGTGCATCCAATAAGTTCATTTGTGTCATTGGATGAATATTTAGGTCATTTTCGACCTTCCTAGGCTTATTCTTGTCCAATTAGGGTTTCTAACCAATCTTGTGCATCCAATATGTGTGTTTGTGTCTTTGGATGAACATTTATGTCATTTTCGTCCTCCCTAGGCTTATTCTTGTCCAATTAGGGTTTTTAACCAATCTTGTGCATCCAATAAGTTCATTTGTGTCATTGGATTAACATTTAGGTCATTTTCGTCCTCCCTAGGCTTATTCTTGTCCAATTAGGGTTTCAAACCAATCTTGTGCATCCAATAGGTGTGTTTGTGTCATTGGCTGAACATTTAGGTCATTTTCGTCCTCCCTAGGCTTATTCTTGTCCAATTAGGGTTTTTAACCAATCTTGTGCATCCAATAGGTGTGTTTGTGTCATTGGATGAACATTTAGGTCATTTTCGTCCTCCCTAGGCTTATACTTGTCCAATTAGGGTTTTTAACCAATCTTGTGCATCCAATAAGTTTATTTGTGTCATTGGATGAACAATTAGGTCATTTTCGTCCTCCCTAGGCTTATTCTTGTCCAATTAGGGTTTTAAGCCAATCTTGTGCATCCAATAGGTGTGTGTTTGTGTCATTTGATGAACATTTAGGTCATTTTCGTCCTCCCAAGCCTTATTCTTATCCAATTAGGGTTTTAAGCAATCTTGTGCATCCAATAAGTTCATTTGTGTCATTGGATTAAGATTTAAGTCATTTTCGTCCTCCCTAGGCTTATTCTTGTCAAGTTAGGGTTTTTAACCAATCTTGTACATCCAATAGGTGTGTTTGTGTCATTGGATGAACATTTATGTCATTTTCGTCCTCCCAAGGCTTATTCTTGTCCAATTAGGGTTTTTAACCAATCTTGTGCATCGAATAAGTTCATTTGTGTCATTGGATGAACATTTAGGTCATTTTCGTCCTCCCTAGGCTTATTCTTGTCCAATTAGGGTTTTTAAGCAATCTTGTGCATCCAATAAGTTCATTTGTGTCATTGGATGAACATTTAGGTCATTTTCGTCCTCCATAGGCTTATTCTTGTCCAATTAGGGTTTTTAACCAATCTTGTGCATCCAATATGTTCATTTATGTCATTGGATGAACATTTAGGTCATTTTCGTCCTCCCTAGGCTTATTCTTGTCCAATTAGGGTTTTTAACCAATCTTGTGCATCCAATAAGTTCATTTGTGTCATTGGATGAACATTTAGGTCATTTTCGTCCTTCCAAGGCTTATTCTTGTCCAATTAGGGTTTTTAACCAATCTTGTGCATCCAATAAGTTCATTTGTGTCATTGGATGAACATTTAGGTCATTTTCGTCCTCCCAAGGCTTATTCTAGTCCAATTAGGGTTTTTAACCAATCTTGTGCATCCAATAAGTTCATTTGTGTCATTGGATGAACATTTAGGTCATTTTCGTCCTCCCTAGGCTTATTCTTGTCCAATTAGGGTTTTTAAGCAATCTTGTGCATGGAATAAGTTCATTTGTGTCATTGGATGAACATTTAGGTCATTTTCGTCCTCTCTAGGCTTATTCTTGTCCAATTAAGGTTTCTAACCAATCTTGTGCATCCAATAGGTGTGTTTGTGTCATTGGATGAACTTTTAGGTCATTTTCGTCCTCCCTAGTCTTATTCTTTTCCAATTAGGGTTTTAAGCAATCTTGTGCATCCAATAAGTTCATTTGTGTCATTGGATTAACATTTAGGACATTTTCGTCCTTCCTAGGCTTATTTTTGTGCAATTAGGGTTTTTAACCAATCTTGTGCATCCAATAGGTGTGTTTGTGTCATTAGATTAACATTTAGGTCATTTTCATCCTCCCGAGGTTTATTGTTGTCCAATTAGGGTGTTTAACCAATCATGTGTATCCAATAGGTGTTTTTGTGTCATTAGATGAACATTTAGGTCATTTTTGTCCTCCCTAGTATTATTCTTGTCCAATTACGGTTTTAGGCAATCTTGTGCATCCAATAATTTCATTTGTGTCATTGGATTAACATTTAAGTCATGTTCGTCCTCCCTAGGCTTAGTTTTGTCCAATTAGGGTTACTAATGAATCTTGTGCACCCAATAGGTGTGTTTGTGTCATTGGATGAACATTTAGGTCATTTTCGTCCTCCCAAGGCTTATTCATGTCCAATTAGGGTTTTTAACGAATCTTGTGCATCCAATATGTGTGTTTGTGTCATTTGATGAACATTTAGGTCATTTTCGTCCTCTCTAGGCTTATTCTTGTCCAATTAGGGTTTTTAACCAATCTTGTGCATCCAAAAGGTGTGTTTGTGTCATTGGATGAACATTTAGGTCATTTTCGTCCTCCCTAGTCTTATTCTAGTCCAATTAGGGTTTTAAGCATTCTTGTGCAATCAATGTGTGTGTTTGTGTCATTGGATGCACATTTAGGTCATTTTCGTCCTCCCTAGGCTTATTCTTGTCCAATTAGGGTTTTTAAGCAATCTTGTGCATCCAATAAGTTCATTTGTGTCATTGGATGAACATTTAGGTCATTTTCGTCCTCCCTAGGCTTATTCTTGTCCAATAAGGGTTTTTAACCAATCTTGTGCATCCAATAAGTTCATTTGTGTCATTGGATGAACATTTAGGTCATTTTCGTCCTCCCTAGGCTTATTCTTCTCCAATAAGGGTTTTTAACCAATCTTGTGCATCCAATAAGTTCATTTGTGTCATTTGATGAACATTTAGGTCATTTTCGTCCACCCTAGGTTTATTCTTGTCCAATTAGGGTTTTTAACCAATCTTGTGCATCCTATAAGTTCATTTGTGTCATTGGATGAACATTTAGGTCATTTTCGTCCTCCCTAGGCTTATTCTTGTCCAATTAAGGTTTCTAACCAATCTTGTGCATCCAATAGGTGTGTTTGTGTCATTGGATGAACATTTAGGTTATTTTCGTCCTCCCTAGGCTTATTCTTGTCCAATTAGGGTTTTTAACCAATCTTGTGCATCCAATAAGTTCATTTGTGTCATTGGATGAACATTTAGGTCGTTTTCGTCCTCCCTAGGCTTATTCTTGTCCAATTAGGGTTTTTAAGCAATCTTGTGCATCCAATAAGTTCATTTGTGTCATTGGATGAACATTTAGGTCATTTTCGTCCCCCCCTAGGCTAATTCTTGTCCAATTAGGGTTTTTAACCAATCTTGTGCATCCAATAGGTGTGTTTGTGTCATTGGATGAACATTTAGGTCATTTTAGTCCACCCTAGGCTTATTCTTGTCCAATTTGGGTTTTTAACCAATCTTGTGCATCCAATAGGTGTGTTTGTGTCATTGGATGAACATTTAGGTTATTTTCGTCCTCCCTAGGCTTATTCTTGTCCAATTAGGGTTTTTAACCAATCTTGTGCATCCAATAAGTTCATTTGTCTCATTGGATGAACATTTAGGTCATTTTCGTCCACCCTAGGCTTATTCTTGTCCAATTAGGGTTTTTAACCAATCTTGTGCATCCGATAAGTTCATTTGTGTCATTGGATGAACATTTAGGTCATATTCGTCCTCCCAAGGCTTATTCTTGTCCAATTAGGGTTTTTATCCAATCTTGTGCATCCAATAAGACTAGGTGTGTTTGTGTCATTTGATGAACATTTAGGTTATTTTTGTCCTCCCTAGGCTTATTCTTGTCCAATTAGGGTTTTTAACCAATCTTGTGCATCCTATAGGTGTGTTTGTGTCATTTGATGAACATTTAGGTCATTTTCGTCCTCCCAAGGCTTATTCTTGTCCAATTAGGGTTTTAAGCAATCTTGTGCATCCAATAAGTTCATTTGTGTCATTGGATTAAGATTTAAGTCATTTTCGTCCTCCCTAGGCTTATTCTTTTCCAGTTAGGGTTTTTAACCAATCTTGTGTATCCAATTGGTGTGTTTGTGTCATTGGATGAACATTTAGGTCATTTTCGTCCTCCCTAGGCTTATTCTTGTCCAATTAGGGTTTTTAACCAATCTTGTGCATCCAATAGGTGTGTTTGTGTCATTGGATGAACATTTAGGTTATTTTCATCCTCCCTAGGCTTATTCTTGTCCAATTAGGGTTTTTAACCAATCTTGTGCATCCAATAAGTTCATTTGTCTCATTGGATGAACATTTAGGTCATTTTCGTCCACCCTAGGCTTATTCTTGTCCAATTAGGGTTTTTAACCAATCTTGTGCATCTGATAAGTTCATTTGTGTCATTGGATGAACATTTAGGTCATTTTCGTCCTCCCAATGCTTATTCTTGTCCAATAAGGGTTTTTAACCAATATTGTGCATCCAATAAGTTCATTTGTGTCATTGGATGAACATTTAGGTCATATTCGTCCTCCCATGGCTTATTCTTGTCCAATTAGGGTTTTTAACCAATCTTGTGCATCCAATAAGACTAGGTGTGTTTGTGTCATTGGATGAACATTTAGGTTATTTTTGTCCTCCCTAGGCTTATTCTTGTCCAATTAGGGTTTTTAACCAATCTTGTGCATTCTATAGGTGTGTTTGTGTCATTTGATGAACATTTAGGTCATTCGTCCTCCCAAGGCTTATTCTTGTCCAATTAGGGTTTTAAGCAATCTTGTGCATCCAATAAGTTCATTTGTGTCATTGGATTAAGCTTTAAGTCATTTTCATCCTCCCTAGGCTTATTCTTGTCCAGTTAGGGTTTTTAACCAATCTTGTGCATCCAATAGGTGTGTGTGTGTCATTGGATGAATATTTAGGTCATTTTCGTCCTCCCTAGGCTTATTCTTGTCCAATTAGGGTTTTTAAGCAATCTTGTGCATCCAATAAGTTCATTTGTGTCATTGGATGAACATTTAGGTCATTTTCGTCCCCCCCTAGGCTAATTCTTGTCCAATTAGGGTTTTTAACCAATCTTGTGCATCCAATAGGTGTGTTTGTGTCATTGGATGAACATTTAGGTCATTTTAGTCCACCCTAGGCTTATTCTTGTCCAATTTGGGTTTTTAACCAATCTTGTGCATCCAATAGGTGTGTTTGTGTCATTGGATGAACATTTAGGTTATTTTCGTCCTCCCTAGGCTTATTCTTGTCCAATTAGGGTTTTTAACCAATCTTGTGCATCCAATAAGTTCATTTGTCTCATTGGATGAACATTTAGGTCATTTTCGTCCACCCTAGGCTTATTCTTGTCCAATTAGGGTTTTTAACCAATCTTGTGCATCCGATAAGTTCATTTGTGTCATTGGATGAACATTTAGGTCATTTTCGTCCTCCCTAGGCTTATTCTTGTCCAATTAGGGTTTCTAACCAATCTTGTGCATCCAATAGGTGTGTTTGTGTCATTGGATGAACAGTTAGGTCATTTTCGTCCTCCTTATGCTTATTCTTGTCCAATTAGGGTTTCTAACAAATCTTGTGCATCCAATAGGTGTGTTTGTGTCATTGGATGAACATTTAGGTTATTTTCGTCCTCCCTAGTCTTATTCTTGTCCAATTAGGGTTTTAAGCAATCTTGTGCATCCAATAAGTTCATTTGTGTCATTGGATGAATAGTTAGGTCATTTTCATCCTCCCTAGGCTTATTCTTGTCAAATTAGGGTTTCTAACCAATCTTGTGCATCCAATAAGTGTGTTTGTGTCATTGGATGAACATTTAGGTCATTTTCGTCCTCCCTAGGCTTATTCTTGTCCAATTAGGGTTTTTAACCAATCTTGTGCATCCAATAAGTTCATTTGTGTCATTGGATTAACATTTAGGTCATTTTCGTCCTCCCTAGGCTTATTCTTGTCCAATTAGGGTTTTTAACCAATCTTGTGCATCCAATAGGTGTCTTTGTGTCATTGCATGAACATTTAGGTCATTTTCGTCCTCCCTAGGCTTATTCTTGTCCAATTAGGGTTTTTAACCAATCTTGTGCATCCAATAAGTTCATTTGTGTCATTGGATTAACATTTAGGTCATTTTCGTCCTCCCTAGGCTTATTCTTGTCCAAATAGGGTTTTTAACCAATCTTGTGCATCCAATAGGTGTCTTTGTGTCATTGGATGAACATTTAGGTCATTTTCGTCCTCCCTAGGCTTATTCTTGTCGAATTAGGGTTTCTAAACAATCTTGTGCATCCAATAGGTGTGTTTGTATCATTGGATGAACATTTAGGTCATTTTCGTCCTCCCTAGGCTTATTCTTGTCCAATTAGGGTTTCTAACCAATCTTGTGCATCCAATAAGTGTGTTTGTGTCATTGGATGAACATTTAGGTCATTTTCATCCTCCCTAGGCTTATTCTTGTCCAATTAGGGTTTTTAACCAATCTTGTGCATCCAATAAGTTCATTTGTGTCATTGGATTAACATTTAGGTCATTTTCGTCCTCCCTAGGCTTATTCTTGTCCAATTAGGGTTTCTAATCAATCTTGTGAATCCAATAGGTGTGTTTGTGTCATTGGATGAATATTTAGGTCATTTTCGTCCTCCCTAGGCTTGTTCTTGTCCAATTAGGGTTTTCAGCAATCTTGTGCATCCAATAAGTTCATTTGTGTCATTGGATGAATATTTAGGTCACTTTCATCCTCCCTAGGCTTATTCTTGTCCAATTAGGGTTTTTAACCAATCTTGTGCATCCAATAGGTGTGTTTGTGTCATTGGATGAACATTTAGGTCATTTTCATCCTCCCTAGGCTTATTCTTGTCCAATTAGGGATTTTAACGAATCTTGTGCATCCAATAGGTGTGTTTGTGTCATTGGATGAACATTTAGGTCATTTTCGTCGTCCCTAGGCTTATTCTTGTCCAATTAGGGTTTTTAACCAATCTTGTGCATCCAATAAGTTCATTTGTGTCATTGGATTAACATTTAGGTCATTTTCGTCCTCCCTAGGCTTATTCTTGTCCAATTAGGGTTTCTAACCAATCTTGTGCATCCAATAGGTGTGTTTGTGTCATTGGATGAACATTTAGGTCATTTTCGTCCTCCCTAGGCTTATTCTTGTCCAATTAGGGTTTTTAACCAATCTTGTGCATCCAATAAGTTCATTTGTGTCTTTGGGTGAACATTTAGGTCATTTTCGTCCTTCCTAGGCTTATTATTGTCCAATTAGGGTTTCTAACCAATCTTGTGCATCCAATAGGTGTGTTTAGTCATTTGATGAACATTTAGGTTATTTTCGTCCTCCCTAGGCTTATTCTTGTCCAATTAGGGTTTTTAACCAATCTTGTGCATCCAATAAGTTCATTTGTGTCATTGGATTAACATTTAGGTCATTTTCGTCCTCCCTAGGCTTATTCTTGTCCAATTAGGGTTTCTAACCAATCTTGTGCATCCAATAGGTGTGTTTGTGTCATTGGGTGAACATTTAGGTCATTTTCGTCCTCCCTAGGCTTATTCTTGTCCAATTAGGGTTTTTAACCAATCTTGTGCATCCAATAAGTTCAGTTGTGTCATTGGATTAACATTTAGGTCAATTTTGTCCTCCCTAGGCTTATTCTTGTCCAATTAGGGTTTTTAACCAATCTTGTGCATCCAATAAGTTCATTTGTGTCATTGGATTAACATTTAGGTCATTTTCGTCCTCCCTAGGCTTATTCTTGTCCAATTAGGGTTTCTAACTAATCTTGTGCATCCAATAGGTGTGTTTGTGTCATTGGATGAACATTTAGGTCATTTTCGTCCTCCCTATGCTTATTCTTGTCCAATTAGGGTTTTTAACCAATCTTGTGCATCCAATAAGTTCATTTGTGTCATTGGATGAACATTTAGGTCGTTTTCGTCCTCCCTAGGCTTATTCTTGTCCAATTAGGGTTTTTAAGCAATCTTGTGCATCCAATAAGTTCATTTGTGTCATTGGATGAACATTTAGGTCATTTTCGTCCTCCCTAGGCTTATTCTTGTCCAATTAAGGTTTCTAACCAATCTTGTGCATCCAATAGGTGTGTTTGTGTCATTGGATGAACATTTAGGTTATTTTCGTCCTCCCTAGGCTTATTCTTGTCCAATTAGGGTTTTTAACCAATCTTGTGCATCCAATAAGTTCATTTGTGTCATTGGATGAACATTTAGGTCGTTTTCGTCCTCCCTAGGCTTATTCTTGTCCAATTAGGGTTTTTAAGCAATCTTGTGCATCCAATAAGTTCATTTGTGTCATTGGATGAACATTTAGGTCATTTTCGTCCCCCCTAGGCTAATTCTTGTCCAATTAGGGTTTTTAACCAATCTTGTGCATCCAATAGGTGTGTTTGTGTCATTGGATGAACATTTAGGTCATTTTAGTCCACCCTAGGCTTATTCTTGTCCAATTTGGGTTTTTAACCAATCTTGTGCATCCAATAGGTGTGTTTGTGTCATTGGATGAACATTTAGGTTATTTTCGTCCTCCCTAGGCTTATTCTTGTCCAATTAGGGTTTTTAACCAATCTTGTGCATCCAATAAGTTCATTTGTCTCATTGGATGAACATTTAGGTCATTTTCGTCCACCCTAGGCTTATTCTTGTCCAATTAGGGTTTTTAACCAATCTTGTGCATCCGATAAGTTCATTTGTGTCATTGGATGAACATTTAGGTCATATTCGTCCTCCCAAGGCTTATTCTTGTCCAATTAGGGTTTTTATCCAATCTTGTGCATCCAATAAGACTAGGTGTGTTTGTGTCATTTGATGAACATTTAGGTTATTTTTGTCCTCCCTAGGCTTATTCTTGTCCAATTAGGGTTTTTAACCAATCTTGTGCATCCTATAGGTGTGTTTGTGTCATTTGATGAACATTTAGGTCATTTTCGTCCTCCCAAGGCTTATTCTTGTCCAATTAGGGTTTTAAGCAATCTTGTGCATCCAATAAGTTCATTTGTGTCATTGGATTAAGATTTAAGTCATTTTCGTCCTCCTTAGGCTTATTCTTTTCCAGTTAGGGTTTTTAACCAATCTTGTGTATCCAATTGGTGTGTTTGTGTCATTGGATGAACATTTAGGTCATTTTCGTCTTCCCTAGGCTTATTCTTGTCCAATTAGGGTTTTTAACCAATCTTGTGCATCCAATAGGTGTGTTTGTGTCATTGGATGAACATTTAGGTCATTTTCGTCCTCCTTAGTCTTATTGTTGTCCAATTAGGGTTTTTAACCAATCTTGTGCATCCAACAAGTTCATTTGAGTCATTGGATGAACATTTAGGTCATTTTCGTCCACCCTAGGCATATTCTTGTCCAATTAGGGTTTTTAACCAATCTTGTGCATCCAATAAGTTCATTTATGTCATTGGATGAACATTTAGGTCATTTTCGTCCTCCCAAGGCTTATTCTAGTCCAATTAGGGTTTTTAACCAATCTTGTGCATCCAATAGGTTGATTTGTGTCATTGGATTAACATTTAGGTCATTTTCGTCCACCCTAGGCTTATTCTTGTCCAATTAGGGTTTTTAACCAATCTAGTGCATCCGATAAGTTCATTTGTTTCATTGGATGAACATTTAGGTCATTTTTGTCCACCCTAGGCTTATTCTTGTCCAATTAGGGTTTTTAACCAATCTTGTGCATCCAATAAGTTCATTTGTGTCATTGGATGAACATTTAGGTCGTTTTCGTCCTCCCTAGGATTATTCTTGTCCAGTTAGGGTTTTTAAGCAATCTTGTGCATCCAATAAGTTCATTTGTGTCATTGGATGAACATTTAGGTCATTTTTGTCCCCCCTAGGCTTATTCTTGTCCAATTAGGGTTTTTAACCAATCTTGTGCATCCAATAGGTGTGTTTGTGTCAATGGATGAACATTTAGGTCATTTTCGTCCACCCTAGGCTTATTCTTGTCCAATTAGGGTTTTTAACCAATCTTGTGTAGCCAATAAGTTCATTTGTGTCATTGGATGAACATTTAGGTCATATTCGTCCTCCCATGGCTTATTCTTGTCCAATTAGGGTTTTTAACCAATCTTGTGCATCCAATAAGACTAGGTGTGTTTGTGTCATTGGATGAACATTTAGGTTATTTTTGTCCTCCCTAGGCTTATTCTTGTCCAATTAGGGTTTTTAACCAATCTTGTGCATCCTATAGGTGTGTTTGTGTCATTTGATGAACATTTAGGTCATTTACGTCCTCCCAAGGCTTATTCTTGTCCAATTAGGGTTTTAAGCAATCTTGTGCATCCAATAAGTTCATTTGTGTCATTGGATTAAGATTTAAGTCATTTTCGTCCTCCCTAGGCTTATTCTTTTCCAGTTAGGGTTTTTAACCAATCTTGTGTATCCAATTGGTGTGTTTGTGTCATTGGATGAACATTTAGGTCATTTTCGTCCTCCCTAGGCTTATTCTTGTCCAATTAGGGTTTTTAACCAATCTTGTGCATCCAATAGGTGTGTTTGTGTCATTGGATGAACATTTAGGTCATTTTCGTCCTCCTTAGTCTTATTGTTGTCCAATTAGGGTTTTTAACCAATCTTGTGCATCCAACAAGTTCATTTGAGTCATTGGATGAACATTTAGGTCATTTTCGTCCACCCTAGGCATATTCTTGTCCAATTAGGGTTTTTAACCAATCTTGTGCATCCAATAGGTTGATTTGTGTCATTGGATTAACATTTAGGTCATTTTCGTCCACCCTAGGCTTATTCTTGTCAAATTAGGGTTTTTAACCAATCTAGTGCATCCGATAAGTTCATTTGTTTCATTGGATGAACATTTAGGTCGTTTTCGTCCTCCCTAGGCTTATTCTTGTCCAATTATGGTTTTTAAGCAATCTTGTGCATCCAATAAGTTCATTTATGTCATTGGATGAACATTTAGGTCATTTTCGTCCTCCCAAGGCTTATTCTAGTCCAATTAGGGTTTTTAACCAATCTTGTGCATCCAATAGGTTGATTTGTGTCATTGGATTAACATTTAGGTCATTTTCGTCCACCCTAGGCTTATTCTTGTCCAATTAGGGTTTTTAACCAATCTAGTGCATCCGATAAGTTCATTTGTTTCATTGGATGAACATTTAGGTCGTTTTCGTCCTCCCTAGGCTTATTCTTGTCCAATTAGGGTTTTTAAGCAATCTTGTGCATCCAATAAGTTCATTTGTGTCATTGGATGAACATTTAGGTCATTTTCGTCCCCCCCTAGGCTAATTCTTGTCCAATTAGGGTTTTTAACCAATCTTGTGCATCCAATAGGTGTGTTTGTGTCATTGGATGAACATTTAGGTTATTTTCGTCCTCCCTAGGCTTATTCTTGTCCAATTAGGGTTTTTAACCAATCTTGTGCATCTGATAAGTTCATTTGTGTCATTGGATGAACATTTAGGTCATTTTCGTCCTCCCAATGCTTATTCTTGTCCAATAAGGGTTTTTAACCAATCTTGTGCATCCAATAAGTTCATTTGTGTCATTGGATGAACATTTAGGTCATATTCGTCCTCCCATGGCTTATTCTTGTCCAATTAGGGTTTTTAACCAATCTTGTGCATCCAATAAGACTAGGTGTGTTTGTGTCATTGGATGAACATTTAGGTTATTTTTGTCCTCCCTAGGCTTATTTTTGTCCAATTAGGGTTTTTAACCAATCTTGTGCATTCTATAGGTGTGTTTGTGTCATTTGATGAACATTTAGGTCATTCGTCCTCCCAAGGCTTATTCTTGTCCAATTAGGGTTTTAAGCAATCTTGTGCATCCAATAAGTTCATTTGTGTCATTGGATTAAGCTTTAAGTCATTTTCATCCTCCCTAGGCTTATTCTTGTCCAGTTAGGGTTTTTAACCAATCTTGTGCATCCAATAGGTGTGTGTGTGTCATTGGATGAATATTTAGGTCATTTTCGTCCTCCCTAGGCTTATTCTTGTCCAATTAGGGTTTTTAACCAATCTTGTGCATCCAATAAGTTCATTTGTTTCATTGGATGAACATTTAGGTCATTTTCGTCCTCCCTAGGCTTATTCTTGTCCAATTAGGGTTTTTAAGCAATCTTGTGCATCCAATAAGTTCATTTGTGTCATTGGATGAACATTTAGGTCATTTTCGTCCCCCCTAGGCTTATTCTTGTCCAATTAGGGTTTTTAACCAATCTTGTGCATCCAATAAGTTCATTTGTGTCATTGGATGAATATTTAGGTCATTTTCGTCCTCCCAAGGCTTATTCTTGTCCAATAAGGGTTTTTAACCAATTTTGTGCATTCAATAAGTGCATTTGTGTCATTGGATGAACATTTAGGTCATTTTCGTCCTCCCTAGGCTTATTCTTGTCAATTAGGGTTTTTAAGCAATCTTGTGCATTCAATAGGTTGATTTGTGTCATTGGATGAACGTTTAGGTCATTTTCGTCCACCCTAGGCTTATTCTTGTCCAATTAGGGTTTTTAACCAATCTTGTGCATCCAATAAGTTCATTTGTGTCATTGGATGAACATTTTGGTCGTTTTCGTCCTCCCAAGGCTTATTCTTATCCAATAAGGGTTTTTAACCAATCTTGTGCATCCAATAGGTGTGTTTGTTTCATTGGATGAACGTTTAGGTCATTTTCGTCCACCCTAGGCTTGTTCTTGTCCAATTAGGGTTTTTAACCAATCTTATGTATCCAATAAGTTCATTTGTGTCATTGGATGAACATTTAGGTCATTTTCGTCCTCCCAAGGCTTATTCTTGTCCAATTAGGGTTTTTAACCTATCTTGTGCATCCGATAACTTCATTTGTTTCATTGGATGAACATTTAGGTCATTTTCGTCCACCCTAGGCTTATTCTTGTCCAATTAGGGTTTTTAACCAATCTTGTGCATCCAATAAGTTCATTTGTGTCATTGGATGAACATTTAGGTCGTTTTCGTCCTCCCTAGGATTATTCTTGTCCAATTAGGGTTTTTAAGCAATCTTGTGCATCAAATAAGTTCATTTGTGTCATTGGATGAACATTTAGGTCATTTTCGTCCCCCCTAGGCTTATTCTTGTCCAATTAGGGTTTTTAACCAATCTTGTGCATCCAATAGGTGTGTTTGTGTCATTGGATTAACATTTAGGTCATTTTCGTCAACCCTAGGCTTATTCTTGTCCAATTAGGGTTTTTAACCAATCTTGTGTAGCCAATAGGTTCGTTTGTGTCATTGGATGAACATTTAGGTCATATTCGTCCTCCCATGGCTTATTCTTGTCCAATTAGGGTTTTTAACCAATCTTGTGCATCCAATAAGACTAGGTGTGTTTGTGTCATTGGATGAACATTTAGGTTATTTTTGTCCTCCCTAGGCTTATTCTTGTCCAATTAGGGTTTTAAGCAATCTTGTGCATCCAATAAGTTCATTTGTGTCATTGGATTAAGATTTAAGTCATTTTCGTCCTCCCTAGGCTTATTCTTTTCCAGTTAGGGTTTTTAACCAATCTTGTGTATCCAATTGGTGTGTTTGTGTCATTGGATGAACATTTAGGTCATTTTTATCCTCCCTAGGCTTATTCTTGTCCAATTAGGGTTTTTAACCAATCTTGTGCATCCAATAGGTGTGTTTGTGTCATTGGATGAACTTTTAGGTCATTTTCGTCCTCCTTAGTCTTATTGTTGTCCAATTAGGGTTTTTAACCAATCTTATGCATCCAACAAGTTCATTTGAGTCATTGGATGAACATTTAGGTCATTTTCGTCCACCCTAGGCTTATTCTTGTCCAATTAGGGTTTTTAACCAATCTTGTGCATCCAATAAGTTCATTTGTGTCATTGGATGAACATTTAGGTCATTTTCGTCCTCCCAAGGCTTATTCTAGTCCAATTAGGGTTTTTAACCAATCTTGTGCATCCAATAAGTTCATTTGGGTCATTGGATAAACATTTAGGTCATTTTCGTCCTCCCTAGGCTTATTCTTGTCCAATTAGGGTTTTTAAGCAATCTTGTGCATCCAATAAGTTCATTTGTGTCATTGGATGAACATTTAGGTCATTTTCGTCCTCCCTAGGCTTATTCTTGTCCAAATAAGGTTTTTAACCAATCTTGTGCATCCAATAGTTCATTTGTGTCATTGGATGAACATTTAGGTCATTTTCGTCCTCCCTAGGCTTATTCTTGTCCAATTAGGGTTTTTAAGCAATCTTGTGCATCCAATAAGTTCATTTGTGTCATTGGATGAACATTTAGGTCATTTTCGTCCTCCCTAGGCTTATTCTTGTCCAATTAGGGTTTTTAAGCAATCTTGTGCATCCAATAAGTTCATTTGTGTCATTGGATGAACATTTAGGTCATTTTCGTCCTCCCTAGGCTTATTCTTGTCCAATTATGGTTTTTAACCAATCTTGTGCATCCAATAAGTGTGTTTGTGTCATTGGATGAACATTTAGGTCATTTTCGTCCTCCCTTGTCTTATTCTTGTCCAATTAGGGTTTCTAACCAATCTTGTGCATCCAATAGGTGTATTTGTGTCATTGGATGAACATTTAGGTCATTTTCGTCCTCCCTAGGCTTATTCTTGTCCAATTAGGGTTTTTAAGCAATCTTGTGCATCCAATAAGTTCATTTGTGTCATTGGATGAACATTTAGGTCATTTTCGTCCTCCCTAGGCTTATTCTTGTCCAATTAGGGTTTTTAAGCAATCTTGTGCATCCAATAAGTTCATTTGTGTCATTGGATGAACATTTAGGTCATTTTCGTCCTCCCTAGGCTTATTCTTGTTCAATTAGGGTTTCTAGCCAATCTTGTGCATCCAATAGGTGTGTTTGTGTCATTGGATGAACATTTAGGTCATTTTCGTCCTCCCTATTTTTATTCTTGTCCAATTAGGGTTTTAAGCAATCTTGTGCATCCAATAAGTTCATTTGTGTCGTTGGATGAACATTTAGGTTATTTTCGTCCTCACTAGGCTTAGTTTTGTGCAATTAGGGTTTTTAACCAATCTTGTGCATCCAATAGATGTGTTTGTGTCATTAGATGAACATTTAGGTCATTTTCATCCTCCCTAGGCTTATTGTTGTCCAATTAGGGTTTTTAACCAATCTTGTGCATCCAATAGGTGTGTTTGTGTCATTGGATGATCATTTAGGTTATTTTCGTCCTCCCTAGGCTTATTCTTTTTCAATTAGAGTTTCTAACCAATCTTATGCCTCCAATAGGTGTGTTTGTGTCATTGGATGAACATTTAGGTCATTTTCGTCCTCCCTAGTCTTATTCTTGTCCAATTAGGGTTTTAAGCAATCTTGTGCATCGAATAAGTTCATTTGTGTCGTTGGATAAACATTTAGGTTATTTTCGTCCTCACTAGGCTTATTCTTGTCCAATTAGGGTTTATATGTAATCTTGTGCATCCAATAAGTTCATTTGTGTCATTGGATGAACATTTAGGTCATTTTCGTCCTCCCTAGGCTTATTCTTGTCCAATTAGGGTTTTTAAGCAATCTTGTGCATCCAATAAGTTCATTTGTGTCATTGGATGAACATTTAGGTCATTTTCGTCCACCCTAGGCTTATTCTTGTCCAATTAGGGTTTTTAACAAATCTTGTGCATCCAATAAGTTCATTTGTGTAATTGGATGAACATTTAGGTCATTTTCGTCCACCCTAGGCTTATTCTTGTCCAATTAGGGTTTTTAAGCAATCTTGTGCATCCAATAAGTTCATTTGTGTCATTGGATGAACATTTAGGTCATTTTCGTCCTCCCAAGGCTTATTCTTGTCCAATTAGGGTTTTTAAACAATCTTGTGCATCCAATAAGTTCATTTGTGTCATTGGATGAACATTTAGGTCATTTTCGTCCTCCCTAGGCTTATTCTAGTCCAATTAGGGTTTTTAAGCAATCTTGTGCATCCAATAAGTTCATTTGTGTCATTGGATGAACATTTAGGTCATTTTCGTCCTCCCAAGGCTTATTGTTGTCCAATTAGGGTTTCTAACCAATCTTGTGCATCCAATAAGTTCATTTGTGTCATTGGATGAACATTTAGGTCATTTTCGTCCTCCCTAGGCTTATTCTTGTCCAATTAGGGTTTTTAAGCAATCTTGTGCATCCAATAAGTTCATTTGTGTCATTGGATGAACATTTAGGTCATTTTCGTCCACCCTAGGCTTATTCTTGTCCAATTACGGTTTTTAACCAATCTTGTGCATCCAATAAGTTCATTTGTGTCATTGGATGAACATTTAGGTCATTTTCGTCCTCCCAAGGCTTATTGTTGTCCAATTAGGGTTTTTAACCAATCTTGTGCATCCAATAAGTTCATTTGTGTCATTGGATTAACATTTAGGTCATTTTCGTCCTCCCTAGGCTTATTCTTGTCCAATTAGGGTTTTTAACCAATCTTGTGCATCCAATAGGTGTGTTTGTGTCATTGTATGACCATTTAGGTCATTTTCGTCCTCCCTAGGCTTATTCTTGTCCAATTAGGGTTTTTAACCAATCTTGTGCATCCAATAAGTTCATTTGTGTCATTGGATTAACATTTAGGTCATTTTCGTCCTCCCTAGGCTTATTCTTGTCCAATTAGGGTTTCTAACCAATCTTGTGCATCCAATAGGTGTGTTTGTGACATTGGATGAACATTTAGGTCATTTTCGTCCTCCCTAACCTTATTCTTGTCCCATTAGGGTTTTTAACCAATCTTGTGCATCCAATAAGTTCAATTGTGTCATTGGATGAACATTTAGGTCATTTTCGTCCTCCTTATGCTTATTCTTGTCCAATTAGGGTTTTTAACCAATCTTGTGCATCCAATAGGTGTGTTTGTGTCATTGGATGAACATTTAGGTCATTTTCGTCCTCCCTAGGCTTATTCTTGTCCAATTAGGGTTTTTAACCAATCTTGTGCATCCAATAGGTGTGTTTAGTCATTTGATGAACATTTAGGTTATTTTCATCCTCCCTAGGCTTATTCTTGTCCAATTAGGGTTTTTAACCAATCTTGTGCATCCAATAAGTTCATTTGTGTCATTGGATTAACATTTAGGTCATTTTCGTCCTCCCTACGCTTATTCTTGTCCAATTAGGGTTTCTAACCAATCTTGTGCATCCAATAGGTGTGTTTGTGTCATTGGATGAACATTTAGGTCATTTTCGTCCTCTTTATGCTTATTCTTGTCCAATTAGGGTTTTTAACCAATCTTGTGCATCCAATAGGTGTGTTTAGTCATTTGATGAACCTTTAGGTTATTTTCATCCTCCCTCGGCTTATTCTTGTCCAATTAGGGTTTTTAACCAATCTTGTGCATCCAATAGGTGTGTTTGTGTCATTGGATGAACATTTAGGTCATTTTCGTCCTCCCTAGGCTTATTCTTGTCCAATTAGGGTTTTTAACCAATCTTGTGCATCCAATAGGTGTGTTTGTGTCATTGGATGAACATTTAGGTCATTTTCGTCCTCCCTAGGCTTATTCTTGTGGAATTAGGGTTTCTAACCAATCTTTTGCATCCAATAGGTGTATTTGTTTCATTGGATAAACATTTAGGTCATTTTCGTCCTCCCTAGGCTTATTCTTGTCCAATTAGGGTTTTTAAGCAATCTTGTGCATCCAATAAGTTCATTTGTGTCATTGGATGAACATTTAGGTCATTTTCGTCCTCCCTAGGCTTATTCTTGTCCAATTAGGGTTTCTAACCAATCTTGTGCATCCAATAAGTTCATTTGTGTCATTGGATGAACATTTAGGACATTTTCGTCCTCCCTAGGCTTATTCTTGTCCAATTAGGGTTTTTAACCAATCTTGTGCATCCAATAGGTGTGTTTGTGTCATTGGATGAACATTTAGGTCATTTTCGTCCTCCCTAGGCTTATTCTTGTCCAATTAGGGTTTTTAACCAATCTTGTGCATCCAATAAGTTCATTTGTGTCATTGGATAAACATTTACGTCATTTTCGTCCACCCTAGGCTTATTCTTGTCCAATTAGGGTTTTTAACCAATCTTGTGCATCCAATAGGCGTGTTTGTGTTATTGGATGAACATTTAGGTCATTTTCGTCCTCCCTAGGCTTATTCTTGTCCAATTAGGGTTTTTAACCAATCTTGTGCATCCAATAGGTGTATTTGTGTCATTGGATGAACATTTAGGTCATTTTCGTCTTCCCTAGGATTATTCTTGTCCAATTAGGGTTTTTAAGCAATCTTGTGCATCCAATAAGTTCATTTGTGTCATTGGATGAACATTTAGGTCATTTTCGTCCTCCCTAGGCTTATTCTTGTCCAATTAAGGTTTTTAACCAATCTTGTGCATCCAATAAGTTCATTTGTGTCATTGGATGAACATTTAGGTCATTTTCGTCCTCCCTAGGCTTATTCTTGTCCAATTAGGGTTTTTAACCAATCTTGTGCATCCAATAGGTGCCTTTGTGTCATTGGATGAACATTTAGGTCATTTTCGTCCTCCCTAGGCTTATTCTTGTCCAATTAGGGTTTTTAAGCAATCTTGTGCATCCAATAAGTTCATTTGTGTCATTGGATGAACATTTAGGTCATTTTCGTCCTCCCTAGGCTTATTCTTGTCCAATTAAGGTTTCTAACCAATCTTGTGCATCCAATAGGTGTGTTTGTGTCATTGGATGAACTTTTAGGTCATTTTCGTCCTCCCTAGTTTTATTCTTGTCCAATTAGGGTTTTAAGCAATCTTGTGCATCCAATAAGTTCATTTGTGTCATTGGATGAACATTTAGGTCATTTTCGTCCTTCCTAGGCTTATTTTTGTGCAATTAGGGTTTTTAACGAATCTTGTGCATCCAATAGGTGTGTTTGTGTCATTAGATGAACATTTAGGTCATTTTCATCCTCCCTAGGTTTATTGTTGTCCAATTAGGGTGTTTAACCAATCTTGTGTATCCAATAGGTGTGTTTGTGTCATTGGATGAACATTTAGGTCATTTTTGTCCTCCCTAGTCTTATTCTTGTCCAATTAGGGTTTTAGGCAATCTTGTGCATCCAATAACTTCATTTGTGTCATTGGATTAACATTTAAGTCATTTTCGTCTTCCCTAGGCATAGTTTTGTCCAGTTAGGGTTACTAACGAATCTTGTGCACCCAATAGGTGTGTTTGTGTCATTGGATGAACGTTTAGGTCATTTTCGTCCTCCCAAGACTTATTCATGTCCAATTAGGGTTTTTAACCAATCTTGTGCATCCAATATGTGTGTTTGTGTCATTTGATGAACATTTAGGTCATTTTCGTCCTCTCAAGGCTTATTCTTGTCCAATTAGGGTTTTTAACCAATCTTGTGCATCCAAAAGGTGTGTTTGTTTCATTGGATGAACATTTAGGTCATTTTCGTCCTCCCTAGTCTTATTCTTTTCCAATTAGGGTTTTAAGCATTCTTGTGCAATCAATGTGTGTGTTTGTGTCATTGGATGCACATTTAGGTCATTTTCGTCCTCCCTAGGCTTATTCTTGTCCAATTAGGGTTTTTAAGCAATCTTGTGCATCCAATAAGTTCATTTGTGTCATTGGATGAACATTTAGGTCATTTTCGTCCACCCTAGGCTTATTCTTGTCCAATTAGGGTTTTTAACCAATCTTGTGCATCCAATATGTTCATTTGTGTCATTGGATGAACATTTAGGTCATTTTCGTCCTCCCAAGGCTTATTCTTGTCCAATTAGGGTTTCTAAACAATCTTTTGCATCCAATAGGTGTGTTTGTGTCATTGGATGAACATTTAGGTCATTTTCGTCCTCCCTAAGCTTATTCTTGTCCAATTAGGGTTTCTAAACATTCTTGTGCATTCAATAGGTGTGTTTGTGTCATTGGATGAACATTTAGGTCATTTTCGTCCTTCCTAGGATTATTCTTGTCCAATTAGGGTTTCTAACCAATCTTGTGCATCCAATAGGTGTGTTTGTGTCATTGGATAAACATTTAGGTCATTTTCGTCCTCCCTAGGCTTATTCTTGTCCAATTAGGGTTTTTAACCAATCTTGTGCATCCAATAAGTTCATTTGTGTCATTGGGTGAACATTTAGTTCATTTTCGTCCTCCCTAGGCTTATTCTTGTCCAATTAGGGTTTCTAACCAATCTTGTGCATCCAATAGGTGTGTTTAGTCATTTGATGAACATTTAGGTCATTTTCGTCCTCCCTAGGCTTATTCTTGTCCAATTAGGGTTTTTAACCAATCTTGTGCATCCAATAGGTGTGTTTGTGTCATTGGATGAACATTTAGGTCATTTTCGTCCTCCCTAGGCTTATTCTTGTCCAATTAGGGTTTTTAACCAATCTTTTGCCTCCAATAAGTTCATTTGTGTCATTGGATTAACATTTAGGTCATTTTCGTCCTTCCTAGGCTTATTCTTGTCCAATTAGGGTTTTTAACCAATCTTGTGCATCCAATAAGTTCATTTGTGTCATTGGATTAACATTTAGGTCATTTTCGTCCTCCCTAGGCTTATTGTTGTCCAATTAGGGTTTCTAACCAATCTTGTGCATCCAATAGGTGTGTTTGTGTCATTGGATTAACATTTAGGTCATTTTCGTCCTCCCAAGGCTTATTCTTGTCCAATTAGGGTTTTTAACCAATCTTGTGCATCCAATAAGTTCATTTGTGTCATTGGATGAACATTTAGGTCATTTTCGTCCTCCCTAGGCTTATTCTTGTCCAATTAGGGTTTTTAAGCAATGTTGTGCATCCTATAAGTTCATTTGTGTCATTGGATGAACATTTAGGTCATTTTCGTCCTCCCTAGGCTTATTCTTGTCCAATTAGGGTTTTTAAGCAATCTTGTGCATCCAATAAGTTCATTTGTGTCATTGGATGAACATTTAGGTCATTTTCGTCCACCCTAGGCTTATTCTTGTCCAATTAGGGTTTTTAACCAATCTTGTGCATCCTATAAGTTCATTTGTGTCATTGGATGAACATTTAAGTCATTTTCATCCTCCCAAGGCTTATTCTTGTCCAATTAGGGTTTTTAACCAATCTTGTGCATCCAATAAGTTCATTTGTGTCATTGGATGAACATTTAGGTCATTTTCATCCTCCCTAGGCTTTTTGTTGTCCAATTAGGGTTTTTAACCAATCTTGTGCATCCAATAAGTTCATTTGTGTCATTGGATGAACATTTAGGTCATTTTCGTCCACCCTAGGCTTATTCTTGTCCAATTAGGGTTTTTAACCAATCTTGTGCATCCAATAAGTTCATTTGTGTCATTGGATGAACATTTAGGTCATTTTCGTCCTCCCTAGGCTTATTCTTGTCCAATTAGGGTTTCTAACCAATCTTGTGCATCCAATAAGTTCATTTGTGTCATTGGATGAACATTTAGGTCATTAACGTCCTCCTTAGGCTTATTCTTGTTCAATTAGGGTTTCTAACCAATCTTGTGCATCCAATAGGTGTGTTTGTGTCATTGGATGAACATTTAGGTCATTTTCGTCCACCCTAGGCTTATTCTTGTCCAATTAGGGTTTTTAACCAATCTTGTGCATCCAATAAGTTCATTTGTGTCATTGGATGAACATTTAGGTCATTTTCGTCCTCCCTAGGCTTATTCTTGTCCTATTAAGGTTTTTAACCAATCTTGTGCATCCAATAAGTTCATTTGTGTCATTGGATGAACATTTAGGTCATTTTCGTCCTCCCTAGGCTTATTCTTGTCCAATTAGGGTTTTTAACCAATCTTGTGCATCCAATAGGTGTGTTTGTGTCATTGGATGAACATTTATGTCATTTTCGTCCTCCCTAGGCTTGTTCTTGTCCAATTAGGGTTTTTAACCAATCTTGTGCATCCAATAAGTTCATTTGTGTCATTGGATTAACATTTAGTTCATTTTCGACCTACCTAGGCTTATTCTTGTCCAATTAGGGTTTTTAACCAATCTTGTGCACCCAATAAGTTCATTTGTGTCATTGGATTAACATTTAGGTCATTTTCGTCCTCCCTAGGCTTATTCTTGTCCAATTAGGGTTTTTAACCAATCTTGTGCATCCAATAAGTTCATTTGTGTCATTAGATTAACATTTAGGTCATTTTCGTCCTCCCTAGGCTTATTCTTTTCCAATTAGGGTTTCTAACCAATCTTGTGCATCCAATAAGTTTATTTGTGTCATTGGATTAACATTTAGGTCATTTTCGTCCTCCCTAGGCTTATGCTTGTCCAATAAAGGTTTTCAACCAATCTTGTGCATCCAATAAGTTCATTTGTGTCATTGGACGAACATTTAGGTCATTTTCGCCCTCCCTAGGCTTATTCTTGTCCAATTAGGGTTTTAAGCAATCTTGTGCATCCAATAAGTTCATTTGTGTCATTGGATGAATATTTAGGTCATTTTCATCCTCCCTAGGCTTATTCTTGTCCAATTAGGGTTTCTAACCAATCTTGTGCATCCAATAGGTGTGTTTGTGTCATTGGATGAACATTTAGGTCATTTTCGTCCTCCCTAGTCTTATTCTTATCCAATTAGGGTTTCTAACCAATCTTGTGCATCAAATAGGTGTGTTTGTGTCATTGGATGAACGTTTAGGTCATTTTCGTACTCCGTAGGCTTATTCTTGTCCAATTAGGGTTTTAAGCAATCTTGTGCATCCAATAAGTTCATTTGTGTCATTGGATGAACATTTAGGTCATTTTCGTCCTCCCTAGGCTTATTCTTGTCCAATTATGGTTTTTAACCAATCATGTGCATCCAAAAAGTTCATTTGTGTCATTGGATGAACAATTAGGTCTGTTTCGTCCACCCTAGGCTTATTCTTGTCCAATTAGGGTTTTTAACCAATCTTGTGCATCCAATAAGTTCATTTGTGTCATTGGATGAACATTTAGGTCATTTTCGTCCTCCCTAGGCTTATTCTTGTCCAATTAGGGTTTCTAACCAATCTTGTGCATCCAATATGTTCATTTGTGTCATTGGATGAACATTTAGGTCATTTTCGTCCTCCCTAGGCTTATTCTTGTCCAATTAGGGTTTTTAAGCAATCTTGTGCATCCAATAAGTTCATTTGTGTCATTGGATGAACATTTAGGTAATTTTCGTCCTCCCAAGGCTTATTCTTGTCCAATTAGGGTTTTTAACCAATCTTGTGCATCCAATAAGTTCATTTGTGTCATTGGATGAACATTTAGGTCATTTTCGTCCTCCCTAGGCTTATTCTTGTCCAATTAGGGTTTTTAAGCAATCTTGTGCATCCAATAAGTTCATTTGTGTCATTGGATGAACATTTAGGTCATTTTCGTCCTCCCTAGGCTTATTCTTGTCCTATTAGGGTTTCTAACCAATCTTGTGCATCCAATAGGTGTGTTTGTGTCATTGGATGAACATTTAGGTCATTTTCGTCCTCCCTAGTCTTATTCTTGTCCAATTAGGGTTTTAAGCAATCTTGTGCATCTAATAAGTTCATTTGTGTCATTGGATGAACATTTAGGTCATTTTCGTCGTCCCTAGTCTTATTCTTGTCCAATTAGGGTTTTAAGCCAATCTTGTGCATCCAATAGGTGTGTTTGTGTCATTTGATGAACATTTAGGTCATTTACGTCCTCCCAAGGCTTCTTCTTATCCAATTATGGTTTTAAGCAATCTTTTGCATCCAATAAGTTCATTTGTGTCATTGGATTAAGATTTAAGTCATTTTCGTCCTCCCTAGGCTTATTCTTGTCCAGTTAGGGTTTTTAACCAATCTTGTGCATCCAATTGGTGTGTTTGTGTCATTGGATGAACATTTAGGTCATTTTCGTCCTCTCTAGGCTTATTCTTGTCCAATTAGGGTTTTTAACCAATCTTGTGCATCCAATAGGTGTGTTTGTGTCATTGGATGAACATTTAGGTCATTTTCGTCCTCCCTAGGCTTATTCTTGTCCAATTAGGGTTTTTAACCAATCTTGTGCATCCAATAGGTGTGTTTGTGTCATTGGATGAACATTTAGGTCATTTTCGTCCTCCCTAGGCTTATTCTTGTCCAATTAGGGTTTTTAACCAATCTTGTGCATCCAATAGGTGTGTTTAGTCATTTGATGAACATTTAAGTTATTTTCGTCCTCCCTAGGCTTATTCTTGTCCAATTAGGGTTTTTAACCAATCTTGTGCATCCAATAAGTTCATTTGTGTCATTGGATTAACATTTAGGTCATTTTCGTCCTCCCTAGGCTTATTCTTGTCCAATTAGGGTTTTTAACCAATCTTGTGGTTCCAATAGGTGTGTTTGTGTCATTCGATGAACATTTAGGTCATTTTCGTCCTCCCTATGCTTATTCTTGTCCAATTAGGGTTTTTAACCAATCTTGTGCATCCAATAGGTGTGTTTGTGTCATTGGATGAACATTTAGGTCATTTTCGTCCTCCCTAGGCTTATTCTTGTCCAATTAGGGTTTTTAACCAATCTTGTGCATCCAATAAGTTCATTTGTGTCATTGGATGAATAGTTAGGTCATTTTCGTCCTCCCTAGGCTTATTCTTGTCCAATTAGGGTTTATAACCAATCTTGTGCATCCAATTGGTGTGTTTAGTCATTTGATGAACATTTAGGTTATTTTCGTCCTCCCTAGGCTTATTCTTGTCCAATTAGGGTTTTTAACCAATCTTGTGCATCCAATAAGTTCATTTGTGTCATTGGATTAACATTTAGGTCATTTTCGTCCTCCCTAGGCTTATTCTTGTCCAATTAGGGTTTCTAACCAATCTTGTGGCTCCAATAGGTGTGTTTGTGTCATTGGATGAACATTTAGGTCATTTTCGTCCTCCCTAGGCTTATTCTTGTCCAATTAGGGTTTTTAACCAATCTTGTGCATCCAATAAGTTCATTTGTGTCATTGGATGAACATTTAGGTCATTTTCGTCCTCCTTAGGCTTATTCTTGTCCAATTACGGTTTTAAGCAATCTTGTGCATTCAATATTTTCATTTGTGTCATTGGATGAACATTTAGGTCATTTTCGTCCCCCCTAGGCTTATTCTTGTCCAATTAGGGTTTTTAACCAATCTTGTGCATCCAATAAGTTCATTTGTGTCATTGGATGAACATTTAGGTCATTTTCGTCCTCCCTAGGCTTATTCTTGTCCAATTAAGGTTTCTAACCAATCTTGTGCACCCAATAGGTGTGTTTGTGTCATTGGATGAACATTTAGGTTATTTTCGTCCTCCCTAGGCTTATTCTTGTCCAATTAGGGTTTTTAACCAATCTTGTGCATCCAATATGTTCATTTGTCTCATTGGATGAACATTTAGGTCATTTTCGTCCACCCTAGGCTTATTCTTGTCCAATTAGGGTTTTTAACCAATCTTGTGCATCCGATAAGTTCATTTGTGTCATTGGATGAACATTTAGGTCATTTTCGTCCGCCCAATGCTTATTCTTGTCCAATAAGGGTTTTTAACCAATCTTTTGCATCCAATAAGTTCATTTGTGTCATTGGATGAACATTTAGGTCATTTTTGTCCTCCCTAGTCTTATTCTTGTCCAATTAGGGTTTTAGGCAATCTTGTGCATCCAATAACTTCATTTGTGTCATTGGATTAACATTTAAGTCATTTTCGTCTTCCCTAGGCATAGTTTTGTCCAATTAGGGTTACTAACGAATCTTGTGCACCCAATAGGTGTGTTTGTGTCATTGGATGAACGTTTAGGTCATTTTCGTCCTTCCAAGACTTATTCATGTCCAATTAGGGTTTTTAACCAATCTTGTGCATCCAATATGTGTGTTTGTGTCATTTGATGAACATTTAGGTCATTTTCGTCCTCTCTAGGCTTATTCTTGTCCAATTAGGGTTTTTAACCAATCTTGTGCATCCAAAAGGTGTGTTTGTTTCATTGGATGAACATTTAGGTCATTTTCGTCCTCCCTAGTCTTATTCTTTTCCAATTAGGGTTTTAAGCATTCTTGTGCAATCAATGTGTGTGTTTGTGTCATTGGATGCACATTTAGGTCATTTTCGTCCTCCCTAGGCTTATTCTTGTCCAATTAGGGTTTTTAAGCAATCTTGTGCATCCAATAAGTTCATTTGTGTCATTGGATGAACATTTAGGTCATTTTCGTCCACCCTAGGCTTATTCTTGTCCAATTAGGGTTTTTAGCCAATCTTGTGCATCCAATAAGTTCATTTGTGTCATTGGATGAACATTTAGGTCATTTTCGTCCTCCCTAGGCTTATTCTTGTCCAATAAGGGTTTTTAACCAATCTTGTGCATCCAATAAGTTCATTTGTGTCATTGGATGAACATTTAGGTCATTTTCGTCCACCCTAGTCTTTTTGTTGTCCAATTAGGGTTTTTAACCATTCTTGTGCATCCAATAAGTTCATTTGTGTCATTGGATGAACATTTAGGTCATTTTCGTCCTCCCTAGGCTTATTCTTGTCCAATTAGGGTTTTTAACCAATCTTGTGCATCCAATAGGTGTGTTTGTGTCATTGGATGAACATTTAGGTCATTTTCGTCCTCCCTAGGCTTATTCTTGTCCAATTAGGGTTTTTAACCAATCTTGTGCATCCAATAAGTTCATTTGTGTCATTGGATAAACATTTAGGTCATTTTCGTCCACCCTAGGCTTATTCTTGTCCGATTAGGGTTTTTAAGCAATCTTGTGCATCCAAATAAGTTCATTTGTGTCATTGGATAAACATTTAGGTCATTTTCGTCCCCCCTAGGCTTATTCTTGTCCAATTAGGGTTTTTAACCAATCTTGTGCATCCAATAGGTGTGTTTGTGTCATTGGATGAACATTTAGGTCATTTTCGTCCTCCCTAGGCTTATTCTTGTCCAATTAGGGTTTTTAACCAATCTTGTGCATCCAATAAGTTCATTTGTGTCATTGGATAAACATTTAGGTCATTTTCGTCCACCCTAGGCTTATTCTTGTCCAATTAGGGTTTTTAACCAATCTTGTGCATCCAATAAGTTCATTAGTGTCATTGGATGAACATTTAGGTCATTTTCGTCCTCCCTAGGCTTATTCTTGTCCAATTAGGGTTTTTAAGCAATCTTGTGCATCCAATAAGTTCATTTGTGTCATTGGATGAACATTTAGGTCATTTTCAACCTCCCTAGGCTTATTCTTGTCCAATTAGGGTTTTTAACCAATCTTGTGCATCCAATAGGTGTGTTTGTGTCATTGGATGAACATTTAGGTCATTTTCGTCCTCCCTAGGCTTATTCTTGTCCAATTAGGGTTTTTAACCAATCTTGTGTATCCAATAGGCGTGTTTAGTCATTTGATGAACATTTAGGTTATTTTCATCCTCCCTAGGCTTATTCTTGTCCAATTAGGGTTTTTAACCAATCTTGTGCATCCAATAAGTTCATTTGTGTCATTGGATTAACATTTAGGTCATTTTCGTCCTCCCTAGGCTTATTCTTGTCCAATTAGGGTTTTTAACCAATCTTGTGTATCCAATAGGCGTGTTTGTGTCATTGGATGATCAATTAGGTCATTTTCGTCATCCCTAGGCTTATTCTTGTCCAATTAGGGTTTTTAACCAATCTTGAGCATCCAATAAGTTTGTTTGTTTCATTGAATTAATATTTAGGTCATTTTCGTCCTCCCTAGGCATATTCTTGTCCAATTAGGGTTTTTAACCAATCTTGTGCATCCAATAGGTGTGTTTGTGTCATTGGATGATCAATTAGGTCATTTTCGTCCTCCCTAGGCATATTCTTGTCCAATTAGGGTTTTTAACCAATTTTGTTCATCCAATAAGTTTGTTTATGTCATTGAATTGATATTTAGGTCATTTTCGTCCTCCCTAGGCATATTCTTGTCCAATTAGGGTTTTTAACCAATCTTGTGCATCCAATAGGTGTGTTTGTGTCATTGGATGATCAATTAGGTCATTTTCGTCCTCCCTAGGCTTATTCTTGTCCAATTAGGGTTTTTAACCAATCTTGTGCTTCCAATAGGTGTATTTGTGTCATTGGATGATCAATTAGGTCATTCTCGTCCTCCCTAGGCTTATTAATGTCCAATTAGGGTTTTTAACCAATTTTGTGCATCCAATGAGTTTGTTTGTGTCACTGAATTAATATTTAGATCATTTTCGTCCTCCCTAGGCATATTCTTGTCCAATTAGGGTTCTTAACCAATCTTGTGCATCCAATAGGTGTGTTTGTTTCACTGGATGATCAATTAGGTCATTTTCGTCCTCCCTAGGCATATTCTTGTCCAATTAGGGTTTTTAACCAATCTTGTGCATCCAATAGGTGTGTTTGTGTCATTGGATGATCAATTAGGTCATTTTCGTCCTCCCTAGGCTTATTCTTGTCCAATTAGGGTTTTTAACCAATCTTGTGCTTCCAATAGGTGTATTTGTGTCATTGGATGATCAATTAGGTCATTTTCGTCCTCCCTAGGCTTATTCTTGTCCAATTAGGGTTTTTAACCAATCTTGTGCATCCAATAAGTTCATTTGTGTCATTGGATGAACATTTAGGTCATTTTCTTCCTCCCTAGGCTTATTCTTGTCAAATTAGGGTTTTTAACCAATCTTGTGCATCCAATAGGTGTGTTTGTGTCATTGGACGAACATTTAGGTCATTTTCGTCCTCCCTAGGCTTATTCTTGTCCAATTAGGGTTTTTATGCAATCTTGTGCATCCAATAGGTTTGTTTGTGTCATTGGAGGAACATTTAGGTCATTTTCGTCCTCCCTAGTCTTATTCTTGTCCAATTAGGGTTTTTATTCAATCTTGTGCATCCAATAGGTGTGTTTGTGTCATTGGACGAACATTTAGGTCATTTTCGTCCTCCTTAGGCTTATTCTTGTCCAATTAGGGTTTTTAACCAATCTTGTGCATCCAATAAGTTCATTTGTGTCATTGGATGAACATTTAGGTCATTTTCGTCCTCCCTAGTCTTATTCTTGTCCAATTAGGGTTTTTATGCAATCTTGTGCATCCAATAGGTGTGTTTGTGTCATTGGACGAACATTTAGGTCATTTTCGTCCTCCCTAGGCTTATTCATGTCCAATTAGGGTTTTTAACCAACCTTGTGCATCCAATAAGTTCATTTGTGTCATTGGTTGAACATTTAGGACATTTTCATCCTCCCTAGGCTTATTCTTGTCCAATTAGGGTTTTTAACCAACCTTGTGCATCCAATAAGTTCATTTGTGTCATTGGTGGTACATTTAGGTCATTTACGTCCTTCCTAGTCTTATTCTTGTCCAATTAGGGTTTTTATGCAATCTTGTGCATCCAATAGGTGTGTTTGTGTCATTGGAGGAACATTTAGGTCATTTTCGTCCTCCCTAGTCTTATTCTTGTCCAATTAGGGTTTTTATGCAATCTTGTGCATCCAATAGGTGTGTTTGTGTCATTGGACCAAGATTTAGGTCATTTTCGTCCTCCCTAGGCTTATTCTTGTCCAATTAGGGTTTTTAACCAATCTTGTGCATCCAATAAGTTCATTTGTGTCATTGGATGAACATTTAGGTCATTTTCGTCCTCCCTAGGCTTATTCTTGTCCAATTAGGGTTTTAACCCAATCTTGTGCATCCAATAAGTTCATTTGTGTCATTGGATGAACATTTAGGTCATTTTCGTCCTCCCTAGGCTTATTCTTGTCCAATTAGGGTTTTCAACCAATCTTGTGCATCCAATAAGTTCATTTGTGTCATTGGATGAACATTTAGGTCATTTTCGTCCTCCCTAGTCTTATTCTTGTCCAATTAGGGTTTTTATGCAATCTTGTGCATCCAATAGGTGTGTTTGTGTCATTGGAGGAACATTTAGGTCATTTTCGTCCTCCCTAGGTTTATTCTTGTCCAATTAGGGTTTTTAACCAATCTTGTGCATCCAATAGGTGTGTTTGTGTCATTGGATGAACATTTAGGTCATTTTCGTCCTCCCTAGGCTTATTCTTGTCCAATTAGGGTTTTTAACCAATCTTGTGCATCCAATAAGTTCATTTGTGTCATTGGATGAACATTTAGGTCATTTTCGTCCTCCCTAGGCTTATTCTTGTCCAATTAGGGTTTTTAACCAATCTTGTGCATCAAATAAGTTCATTTGTGTCATTGGATGAACATTTAGGTCATTTTCGTCCTCCCTAGGCTTATTCTTGTCCAATTAGGGGTTTTAGCCAATCTTGTGCAACCAATAAGTTCATTTGTGTCATTAGAGGAACATTTAGTTCACTTTCGTCCTCCCTAGGCTTATTCTTGTCCAATTAGGATTTTTAACCAATCTTGTGCATCCAATAGGTGTGTTTGTGTCATTGGAGGAACATTTAGGTCATTTTCGTCCTCCCCAGTCTTATTCTTGTCCAATTAGGGTTTTTATGCAATCTTGTGCATCCAATAGGTGTGTTTGTGTCATTGGACGAACATTTAGGTCATTTTAGTCGTCCCTAAGCTTATTCTTGTCCAATTAGGGTTTTTAACTAACCTTGTGCATCCAATAAGTTCATTTGTGTCATTGGAGGAACATTTAGGTCATTTTCATCTTCCCTAGTCTTATTCTTGTCCAATTAGGGATTTTATGCAATCTTGTGCATCCAAATGGTGTGTTTGTGTCATTGGACGAACATTTAGGTCATTTTCGTCCTCCCTAGGCTTATTCTTGTCCAATTAGGGTTTTCAACCAATCTTGTGCATCCAATAAGTTCATTTGTGTCATTGGATGAACATTTAGGTCATTTTCGTCCTCCCTAGGCTTATTCTTGTCCAATAAGGGTTTTTAACCAATCTTGTGCATCCAATAAGTTCATTTGTGTCATTGGATGAACATTTAGGTCATTTTCGTCCACCCTAGGCTTATTCTTGTCCAATTAGGGTTTTTAACCAATCTTGTGCATCCAATAAGTTCATTTGTGTCATTGGATGAACATTTAGGTCATTTTCGTCCTCCCTAGGCTTATTCTTGTCCAATTAAGGTTTCTAACCAATCTTGTGCATCCAATAGGTGTGTTTGTGTCAATGGATGAACATTTAGGTTATTTTCGTCCTCCCTAGGCTTATTCTTGTCCAATTAGGGTTTTTAACCAATCTTGTGCATCCAATATGTTCATTTGTCTCATTGGATGAACATTTAGGTCATTTTCGTCCACCCTAGGCTTATTCTTGTCCAATTAGGGTTTTTAACCAATCTTGTGCATCCGATAAGTTCATTTGTGTCATTGGATGAACATTTAGGTCATTTGCGTCCGCCCAATGCTTATTCTTGTCCAATAAGGGTTTTTAACCAATATTTTGCATCCAATAAGTTCATTTGTGTCATTGGATGAACATTTAGGTCATTTTCGTCCTCTCTAGGCTTATTCTTGTCCAATTAGGGTTTTTAACCAATCTTGTGCATCCAATAGGTGTGTTTGTGTCATTGGATGAAAATTTAGGTCATTTTCGTCCTCCCTAGGCTTATTCTTGTCCAATTAGGGTTTTTAACCAATCTTGTGCATCCAATAGGTGTGTTTGTGTCATTTGATGAACATTTAGGTCATTCGTCCTCCCAAGGCTTATTCTTGTCCAATTTGGGTTTTAAGCAATCTAGTGCATCCAATAAGTTCCTTTGTGTCATTGGATTAAGATTTAAGTCATTTTCATCCTCCCTAGGCTTATTCTTGTCAAGTTAGGGTTTTTAACCAATCTTGTGCATCCAATAGGTGTGTGTGTGTCATTGGATGAATATTTAGGTCATTTTCGTCCTCCCTATGCTTATTCTTGTCCAATTAAGGTTTTTAACCAATCTTGTGCATCCAATAAGTTCATTTGTGTCATTGGATGAACATTTAGGTCATTTTCGTCCTCCCTAGGCTTATTCTTGTCCAATTAGGGTTTTTAAGCAATCTTGTGCATCCAATAAGTTCATTTGTGTCATTGGATGACCATTTAGGTCATTTTCGTCCTCCCTAGGCTTACTCTTGTCCAATTAGGGTTTTTAAGCAATCTTGTGCATCAAATAAGTTCATTTGTGTCATTGGATGAACATTTAGGTCATTTTCGTCCACCCTAGGCTTATTCTTGTCCAATTAGGGTTTTTAACCAATCTTGTGCATCCAATAAGTTCATTTGTGTCATTGGATGAACATTTAGGTCATTTTCGTCCTCCCTATGCTTATTCTTGTCCAATTAGGGTTTTTAAGCAATCTTGTGCATCCAATAAGTTCATTTGTGTCATTGGATGAACATTTAGGTCATTTTCGTCCTCCCAAGGCTTATTCTATTCCAATTAGGGTTTTTAACCAATCTTGTGGATCCAATAAGTTCATTTGTGTCATTGGATGAACATTTAGGTCATTTTGGTCCTCCCTAGGCTTATTCTTGTCCAATTAGGGTTTTTAAGCAATCTTGTGCATCCAATAAGTTCATTTTTGTAATTGGATGAACATTTAGGTCATTTTCATCCACCCTAGGCTTATTCTTGTCCAATTAGGGTTTTTAACCAATCTTGTGCATCCAATAAGTTCATTTGTGTCATTGGATGAACATTTAGGTCATTTTCGTCCTCCCTAGGCTTATTCTTGTCCAATTAGGGTTTTTAAGCAATCTTGTGCATCCAATAAGTTCATTTGTGTCATTGGATGAACATTTAGGTCATTTTCGTCCTCCCTAGGCTTATTCTTGTCCAATTAGGGTTTTTAAGCAATCTTGTGCATCCAATAAGTTCATTTGTGTCATTGGATGAACATTTAGGTCATTTTCGTCCTCCCTAGGCTTATTCTTGTCCAATTATGGTTTTTAACCAATCTTGTGCATCCAATAAGTGTGTTTGTGTCATTGGATGAACATTTAGGTCATTTTCGTCCTCCCTTGTCTTATTCTTGTCCAATTAGGGTTTCTAACCAATCTTGTGCATCCAATAGGTGTATTTGTGTCATTGGATGAACATTTAGGTCATTTTCGTCCTCCCTAGGCTTATTCTTGTCCAATTAGGGTTTTTAAGCAATCTTGTGCATCCAATAAGTTCATTTGTGTCATTGGATGAACATTTAGGTCATTTTCGTCCTCCCTAGGCTTATTCTTGTCCAATTAGGGTTTTTAAGCAATCTTGTGCATCCAATAAGTTCATTTGTGTCATTGGATGAACATTTAGGTCATCTTTGTCCTCCCTAGGCTTATTCTTGTCCAATTAGGGTTTTTAACCAATCTTGTGCATCCAATAGGTGTATTTGTGTCATTGGATGAACATTTAGGTCATTTTCATCCTCCCTAGGCTTATTCTTGTCCAATTAGGGTTTTTAACCAATCTTGTGCATCCAATAGGTGTATTTGTGTCATTGGATGAACATTTAGGTCATTTTCGTCCTCCCTAGGCTTATTCTTGTCCAATTAGGGTTTTTAAGCAATCTTGTGCATCCAATAAGTTCATTTGTGTCATTGGATGAACATTTAGGTCATTTTCGTCCTCCCTAGGCTTATTCTTGTCCAATTAGGGTTTTTAACCAATCTTGTGCATCCAATAAGTTCATTTGTGTCATTGGATGAACATTTAGGTCATTTTCGTCCTTCCTAGGCTTATTCTTGTCCAATTAGGGTTTTTAAGAAATCTTGTGCATCCAATAAGTTCATTTGTGTCATTGGATGAACATTTAGGTCATTTTCGTCCTCCCTAGGCATATTCTTGTCCAATTAGGGTTTTTAACGAATCTTGTGCATCCAATAGGTGTATTTGTGTCATTGGATGAACATTTAGGTCATTTTCGTCCTCCCTAGGCTTATTCTTGTCCAATTAGGGTTTTTAAGCAATCTTGTGCATCCAATAAGTTCATTTGTTTCATTGGATGAACATTTAGGTCATTTTCGTCCTCCCTAGGCTTATTCTTGTCCAATTAGGGTTTTTAAGCAATCTTGTGCATCCAATAAGTTCATTTGTGTCATTGGATGAACATTTAGGTCATTTTCGTCCTTCCAAGGCTTATTCTTGTCCAATTAGGGTTTTTAACCAAGCTTGTGCATCCAATAAGTTCATTTGTGTCATTGGATGAACATTTAGGTCATTTTCGTCCTCCCTAGGCTTATTCTTGTCCAATTAGGGTTTTTAAGCAATCTTGTGCATCCAATAAGTTCATTTGTGTCATTGGATGAACATTTAGGTCATTTTCGTCCTCCATAGGCTTATTCTTGTCCAATTAGGGTTTTTAACCAATCTTGTGCATCCAATATGTTCATTTATGTCATTGGATGAACATTTAGGTCATTTTCGTCCTCCCTAGGCTTATTCTTGTCCAATTAGGGTTTTTAACCAATCTTGTGCATCCAATAAGTTCATTTGTGTCATTGGATGAACATTTAGGTCATTTTCGTCCTCCCTAGGCTTATTCTTGTCCAATTAGGGTTTTTATGCAATCTTGTGCATCCAATAGGTGTGTTTGTGTCATTGGAGGAACATTTAGGACATTTTCGTCCTCCCTAGTCTTATTCTTGTCCAATTAGGGTTTTTAACCAATCTTGTGCATCCAATAGGTGTGTTTGTGTCATTGGACGAACATTTAGGTCATTTTTGTCCTCCTAAGTCTTATTCTTGTCCGATTAGGGTTTTTAAGCAATCTTGTGCATCCAATAAGTTCATTTGTGTCATTGGACGAACATTTAGGTCATTTTCGACCTCCTTAGTCTTATTCTTGTCCAATTAGGGTTTTAAGCAATCTTGTGCATCCAATATGTGGGTTTGTGTCATTGGACGAGCATTTAGGCCATTTTCGTCCTCCCTATGGTTATTCTTGTCCAATTAGGGTTTTTAACCAATCTTGTACATCCAATAAGTTCATTTGTGTCATTGGATGAACATTTAGGTCATTTTCGTCCTCCCTAGTCTTATTCTTGTCCAATTAGGGTTTTAAGCAATCTTGTGCATCCAATATGTGGGTTTGTGTCATTGGATGAACGTTTAGGTCATTTTCGTCCTCCCTATGCTTGTTCTTGTCCCATTAGGGTTTTTAACCAATCTTGTGCATCCAATAAGTTCATTTGTGTCATTGGATGAACATTTAGGTCATTTTCGTCCTCCCTAGTCTTATTCTTGTCCAATTAGGGTTTTTATGCAATCTTGTGCATCCAATAGGTGTGTTTGTGTCATTGGACGAACATTTAGGTCATTTTCGTCCTCCCTAGGCTTATTCTTGTCCGATTAGGGTTTTTAACCAATCTTGTGCATCCAATAAGTTCATTTGTGTCATTGGATGAACATTTAGGTCATTTTCGTCCTCCCTAGTCCTATTCTTGTCCAATTAGGGTTTTAAGCAATCTTGTGCATCCAATATGTGGGTTTGTGTCATTGGATGAACATTTAGGTCATTTTCGTCCTCCCTATGCTTATTCTTGTCCAATTAGGGTTTTTAACCAATCTTGTGCATCCAATAAGTTTATTTGTGTCATTGGATGAACATTTAGGTCATTTTCGTCCTCCCTAGTCTTATTCTTGTCCAATTAGGGTTTTTATGCAATCTTGTGCATCCAATAGGTGTGTTTGTGTCATTGGACGAACATTTAGGTCATTTTCGTCCTCCCTAGGCTTATTCTTGTCCAATTAGGGTTTTTAACTAATCTTGTGCATCCAATAAGTTCATTTGTGTCATTGGATGAACATTTAGGTCATTTTCGTCCTCCCTAAGCTTATTCTTGTCCAATTAGGGTTTTTAACCAATCTTGTGAATCCAATAAGTTCATTTGTGTCATTGGACGAACATTTAGGTCAATTTCGTCCTCCCTAGGCTTTTTCTTGTCCAATTAGGGTTTTTAACCAATCTTGTGCATCCAATAAGTTCATTTGTGTCATTGGACGAACATTTAGGTCAATTTCGTCCTCCCTAGGCTTATTCTTGTCCAATTAGGGTTTTCAACCGATCTTGTGCATCCAATAAGTTCATTTGTGTCATTTGATGAACATTTAGGTCATTTTCGTCCTCCCTAGGCTTATTCTTGTCCAATTAGGGTTTTTAACCAATCTTGTGCATCCAATAAGTTCATTTGTGTCATTGGATGAACATTTAGGTCATTTTCGTCCTCCCTAGGCTTATTCTTGTCGAATTAGGGTTTCTAACCAATCTTGTGCATCCAATAAGTTCATTTGTGTCATTGGATGAACATTTAGGTCATTTTCGTCCTCCCTAGGCTTATTCTTGTCCAATTAGGGTTTTTAAGCAATCTTGTGCATCCATTAAGTTCATTTGTGTCATTGGATGAATATTTAGGTCATTTTCGTCCTCCCTAGGCTTATTCTTGTCCAATTAGGGTTTTTAAGCAATCTTGTGCATCCAATAAGTTCATTTGTGTCATTGGATGAACATTTAGGTCATTTTCGTCCCCCCTAGGCTTATTCTTGTCCAATTAGGGTTTTTAACCAATCTTGTGCATCCAATAAGTTCATTTGTGTCATTGGATGAATATTTAGGTCATTTTCGTCCTCCCAAGGCTTATTCTTGTCCAATAAGGGTTTTTAACCAATTTTGTGCATTCAATAAGTTCATTTGTGTCATTGGATGAACATTTAGGTCATTTTCGTCCTCTCTAGGCTTATTCTTGTCCAATTAGGGTTTTTAAGCAATCTTGTGCATTCAATAGGTTGATTTGTGTCATTGGATGAACGTTTAGGTCATTTTCGTCCACCCTAGGCTTATTCTTGTCCAATTAGGGTTTTTAACCAATCTTGTGCATCCAATAAGTTCATTTTTGTCATTGGATGAACATTTTGGTCATTTTCGTCCTCCCAAGGCTTATTTTTATCCAATAAGGGTTTTTAACCAATCTTGTGCATCCAATAGGTGTGTTTGTTTCATTGGATGAACGTTTAGGTCATTTTCTTCCACCCTAGGCTTATTCTTGTCCAATCAGGGTTTTTAACCAATCTAGTGTATCCAATAAGTTCATTTGTGTCATTGGATGAACATTTAGGTCATTTTCGTCCTCCCAAGGCTTATTCTTGTCCAATTAGGGTTTTTAACCAATCTTGTGCATCCAATAAGACTAGGTGTGTTTGTGTCGTTGGATGAACATTTAGGTTATTTTTGTCCTCGCTAGGCTTATTCTTGTCCAATTAGGGTTTTTAACCAATCTTGTGCATCCAATAGGTGTGTTTGTGTCATTTGATGAACATTTAGGTCATTTTCGTCCTCCCAAGGCTTATTATTGTCCAATTAGGGTTTTAAGCAGTGTTGTGCATCCAATAAGTTCATTTGTGTCATTGGATTAAGATTTAAGTCATTTTCGTCCTCCCTAGGCTTATTCTTGTCCAGTTAGGGTTTTTAACCAATCTTGTGCATCCAATTGGTGTGTTTGTGTCATTGGATGATCATTTAGGTCATTTTCGTCCTCCCTAGGCTTATTCTTGTCCAATTAGGGTTTTTAACCAATCTTGTGCATCCAATAGGTGTGTTTGTGTCATTGGATGAACATTTTGGTCATTTTCGTCCTCCCTAGTCTTATTGTTGTCCAATTAGGGTTTTAAGCAATCTTGTGCGTCCAATAAGTTCATTTGAGTCATTGGATGAACATTTAGGTCATTTGCGTCCACCCTACGCTTATTCTTGTCCAATTAGGGTTTTTAACCAATCTTGTGCATCCAATAAGTTCATTTGTGTCATTGGATGAACATTTAGGTCATTTTCGTCCTCCCAAGGCTTATTCTTGTCCAATTAGGGTTTTTAACCAATCTTGTGCATCCAATAGGTGTGTTTGTGTCATTGGATGAACTTTTAGGTCATTTTCGTCCTCCCTAGTCTTATTCTTGTCCAATTAGGGTTTTAAGCAATCTTTTGCATCCAATAAGTTCTTTTGTGTCATTGGATGAACATTTAGGTCATTTTCGTCCTCCCTAGGCTTATTTTTGTCCAATAAGGCTTACTAACGAATCTTGTGCACCCAATAGGTGTGTTTGTGTCATTGAATGAACATTTAGGTCATTTTCGTCCTCCCTAGGCTTATTCATGTCCAATTAAGGTTTTTAACCAATCTTGTGCATCCAATATGTGTGTTTGTGTCATTTGATGAACATTTAGGTCATTTTCGTCCTCTCTAGGCTTATTCTTGTCCAATTAGGGTTTTTAACCAATCTTGTGCATCCAATAGGTGTGTTTGTGTCGTTGGATGAAAATTTAGGTCATTTTCGTCCTCCCTAGTCTTATTCTTGTCCAATTAGGGTTTTAAGCATTCTTATGCAATCAATGTGTGTGTTTGTGTCATTGGATGCATATTTAGGTCATTTTCGTCCTCCCTAGGTTTATTCTTGTCCAATTTGGGTTTCTAACGAATCTTGTGCATCCAAAAGGTGTGTTTGTATCATTGGATGAACATTTAGGTCATTTTCGTCCTCCCTAGGCTTATTCTTGTCCAATTAGGGTTTTTAACCAATCTTGTGCATCCAATAAGTTCATTTGTGTCATTGGATGAACATTTAGGTCATTTTCGTCCTCCCTAGGCTTATTCTTGTCCAATTAGGGTTTTTAAGCAATCTTGTGCATCCAATAAGTTCATTTGTGTCATTGGATGAACATTTAGGTTATTTTCATCCTCCCTAGGCTTAGTCTTGTTCTATTAGGGTTTCTAACCAATCTTTTGCATCCAATAGGTGTGTTTGTGTCATTGGATGAACATTTAGGTCATTTTCGTCTTCCCTAGTCTTATTCTTGTCCAATTTGGGTTTTTAAGCAATCTTGTGCATCCAATAAGTTCATTTGTGTCATTGGATGAACATTTACGTCATTTTCGTCCTCCCTAGGCTTATTCTTGTCCAATTAGGGTTTTTAACCAATCTTGTGCATCCAATAGGTGTGTTTGTGTCATTGGATGAACATTTAGGTCATTTTCGTCCTCCCTACGCTTATTCTTGTCCAATTAGGGTTTTTAACCAATCTTGTGCATCCAATAGGTGTGTTTGTGTCATTGGATGAACATTTAGGTCATTTTCGTCCTCCCTAGGCTTATTCTTGTCCAATTAGGATTTTTAACCAATCTTGTGCATCCAATAAGTTCATTTGTGTCATTGGATAAACATTTAGGTCATTTTCGTCCACCCTAGGCTTATTCTTGTCCAATTAGGGTTTTTAACCAATCTTGTGCATCCAATAAGTTCATTTGTGTCATTGGATGAACATTTAGGTCATTTTTGTCCTCCCAAAGCTTATTGTTGTCCAATTAGAGTTTTTAACCAATCTTGTGCATCCAATAGGTGTGTTTGTGTCATTGGATGAACATTTAGGTCATTTTCGTCCTCCCTAGGCTTATTCTTGTCCAATTAGGGTTTATAAGCAATCTTGTGCATCCAATAAGTTCATTTGTGTCATTGGATGAACATTTAGGTCATTTTCGTCCTCCCTAGGCTTATTTTTGTCCAATTAGGGTTTTTAACCAATCTTGTGCATCCAATAGGTGTGTTTGTGTCATTGGATGAACATTTAGGTCATTTTCGTTCTCCCTGGGCTTATTTTTGTCCAATTAGGGTTTTTAACCAATCTTGTGCATCCAATAAGTTCATTTGTGTCATTGGATGAACATTTAGGTCATTTTCGTCCACCCTAGGCTTATTCTTGTCCAATTAGGGTTTTTAACCAATCTTGTGCATCCAATAAGTTCATTTGTGTCATTGGATAAACATTTAGGTCATTTTTGACCTCCCTAGGCTTATTCTTGTCCAGTTAGGGTTTTTAACCATTCTTGTGCATCCAATAGGCGTATTTGTGTCATTGGATGAACATTTTGGTCATTTTCGTCTTCCCAAGGCTTATTCTTGTCCAATTAGGGTTTTTAACCAATCTTGTGCATCCAATAAGTTCATTTGTGTCATTGGATGAACATTTAGGTCATTTTCGTCCTCCCTAGGCTTATTCTTGTCCAATTAGGGTTTTTAAGCAATCTTGTGCATCCAATAAGTTCATTTGTTTCATTGGATGAACATTTAGGTCATTTTCGTCCTCCTTAGGCTTATTCTTGTTCAATTAGGGTTTCTAACCAATCTTGTGCATCCAATTGGTGTATTTGTGTCATTGGATGAACATTTAGGTCATTTTCGTCCTCCCTAGGCTTATTCTTGTCCAATTAGGGTTTTTAACCAATCTTGTGCATCCAATAAGTTCATTTGTGTCATTGGATGAACATTTAGGTCATTTTTGTCCTCCTTAGGCTTATTCTTGTCCAATTAGGGTTTTTAACCAATCTTGTGCATCCAATAGGTGTATTTGTGTCATTGGATGAACATTTAGGTCATTTTCGTCCTCCCTAGGCTTATTCTTGTCCAATTAGGGTTTTTAAGCAATCTTGTGCATCCAATAAGTTCATTTGTGTCATTGGATGAACATTTAGGTCATTTTCGTCCTCCCTAGGTTTATTCTTGTCCAATTAGGGTTTTTAACCAATCTTGTACATCCAATAGGTGTATTTGTGTCATTGGATGAACATTTAGGTCATTTTAGTCCTCCCTAGGCTTATTCTTGTCTAATTAGGGTTTTTAAGCAATCTTGTGCATCCAATAAGTTCATTTGTGTTATTGGATGAACATTTAGGTCATTTTCGTCCTCCCTATGCTTATTCTTGTCCAATTAGGGTTTTTAACCAATCTTGTGCATCCAATAGGTGTATTTGTGTCATTGGATGAACATTTAGGTCATTTTCGTCCTCCCTAGGCTTATTCTTGTCCAATTAGGGTTTTTAAGCAATCTTGTGCATCCAATAAGTTCATTTGTGTCATTGGATGAACATTTAGGTCATTTTCGTCGTCCCTAGGCATATTCTTGTCCAATTAGGGTTTTTAACCAATCTTATGCATCCAATAGGTGTATTTGTGTCATTGGATGAACATTTAGGTCATTTTCGTCCTCCCTAGGCTTATTCTTGTCCAATTAGGGTTTTTAAGCAATCTTGTGCATCCAATAAGTTCATTTGTGTCATTGGATGAACATTTACGTCATTTTCGTCCTCCCTAGGCTTAATCTTGTCCAATTAGGGTTTTTAACCAATCTTGTGCATCCAATAGGTGTGTTTGTGTCATTGGATGAACATTTAGGTCATTTTCGTCCTCCCTACGCTTATTCTTGTCCAATTAGGGTTTTTAACCAATCTTGTGCATCCAATAGGTTTGTTTGTGTCATTGGATGAACATTTAGGTCATTTTCGTCCTCCCTATGCTTATTCTTGTCCAATTAGGGTTTTTAACCAATCTTGTGCATCCAATAAGTTCATTTGTGTCATTGGATAAACATTTAGGTGATTTTCGTCCACCCTAGGCTTATTCTTGTCCAATTAGGGTTTTTAACCAATCTTGTGCATCCAATAAGTTCATTTGTGTCATTGGATGAACATTTAGGTCATTTTCGTCCTCCATAGGCTTATTGTTGTCCAATTAGTGTTTTTAACCAATCTTGTGCATCCAATAGGTGTGTTTGTGTCAGTGGATGAACATTTAGGTCATTTTCGTCATCCCTAGGCTTATTCTTGTCAAATTAGGGTTTCTAACCAATCTTTTGCATCCAATAGGTGTATTTGTGTCATTGGATGAACATTTAGGTCATTTTCGTCCTCCCTAGGCTTATTCTTGTCCAATTAGGGTTTTTAAGCAATCTTGTGCATCCAATAAGTTCATTTGTGTCATTGGATGAACATTTACGTCATTTTCGTCCTCCCTAGGCTTATTCTTGTCCAATTAGGGTTTTTAACCAATCTTGTGCATCCAATAGGTGTGATTGTGTCATTGGATGAACATTTAGGTCATTTTCGTCCTCCCTAGGCTTATTCTTGTCCAATTAGGGTTTTTAACCAATCTTGTGCATCCAATAGGTGTGTTTGTGTCATTGGATGAACATTTAGGTCATTTTCGTCCTCCCTAGGCTTATTCTTGGCCAATTAGGGTTTCTAACCAATCTTTTGCATCCAATAGGTGTATTTGTGTCATTGGATGAACATTTAGGTCATTTTCGTCCTCCCTAGGCTTATTCTTGTCCAATTAGGGTTTTTAACCAATCTTGTGCATCCAATAGGTGTGTTTGTGTCATTGGATGAACATTTAGGTCATTTTCGTCCTCCCTAGGCTTATTCTTGTCCAATTAGGGTTTTTAACCAATCTTGTGCATCCAATAAGTTCATTTGTGTCATTGGATGAACATTTAGGTCATTTTCGTCCTCCCAAGACTTATTCTTGTCCAATTAGGGTTTTTAACCAATCTTGTGCATCCAATAAGTTCATTTGTGTCATTTGATGAACATTTAGGTCATTTTCGTCCACCCAAGGCTTATTCTTGTCCAATTAGGGTTTTTAAGCAATCTTGTGCATCCAATAAGTTCGTTTGTGTCATTGGATGAACATTTAGGTCATTTTCGTCCTCCCTAGGCTTAATCTTGTCCAATTAGGGTTTTTAAGCAATCTTGTGCATCCAATCAGTCATTGGATGAACATTTAGGTCATTTTCGTCCTCCCTAGGCTTATTCTTGTCCAATTAGGGTTTTTAAGCAATCTTGTGCATCAAATAAGTTCATTTGTGTCATTGGATGAACATTTAGGTCATTTTCGTCCACCCTAGGCTTATTCTTGTCCAATTAGGGTTTTTAATAAATCTTGTGCATCCAATAAGTTCATTTGTGTCATTGGATGAACATTTAGGTCATTTTCGTCCTCCCTAGGCTTATTCTTGTCCAATTAGGGTTTTTAAGCAATCTTGTGCATCCAATAAGTTCATTTGTGTCATTGGATGAACATTTAGGTCATCTTCGTCCTCCCTAGGCTTATTCTTGTCCAATTAGGGTTTCTAACCAATCTTTTGCATCCAATAGGTGTATTTGTGTCATTGGATGAACATTTAGGTCATTTTCGTCCTCCCTAGTCTTATTCTTGTCCAATTAGGGTTTTAAGCAATCTTGTGCATCAAATAAGTTCATTTGTGTCATTGGATGAACATTTAGGTCATTTTCGTCCTCCCTAGGCTTATTCTTGTCCAATTAGGGTTTTTAAGCAATCTTGTGCATCAAATAAGTTCATTTGTGTCATTGGATGAACATTTAGGTCATTTTCGTCCTCCCTAGGCTTATTCTTGTCCAATTAGGGTTTTTAACCAATCTTGTGCATCCAATAGGTGTGTTTGTGTCATTGGATGAACATTTAGTTCATTTTCGTCCTCCCTAGGCTTATTCTTGTCCAATTAGGGTTTTTAACCATTCTTGTGCATCCAATAAGTTCATTTGTGTCATTGGGTGAACATTTAGGTCATTTTCGTCCTCCCTAGGCTTATTCTTGTCCAATTAGGGTTTCTAACCAATGTTGTGCATCCAATAGATGTGTTTGTGTCATTGGATGAACATTTAGGTCATTTTGTCCTCCCTAGGCTTATTCTTGTCCAATTAGGGTTTTTAACCAATCTTGTGCATCCAATAGGTGTGTTTGTGTCATTGGATGAACATTTAGGTCATTTTCGTCCTCCCTAGGCTTATTCTTGTCCAATTAGGGTTTTTAACCAATCTTGTGCATCCAATAGGTGTGTTTGTGTCATTTGATGAACATTTAGGTCATTTTCGTCCTCCGTAGGCTTATTCTTGTCCAATTAGGGTTTTTAACCAATCTTGTGCAACCAATAAGTTCATTTGTGTCATTGGATGAACATTTAGGTCATAATCGTCCACCCTAGCCTTATTCTAGTCCAATTAGGGTTTTTAAGCAATCTTGTGCGTCCAATAAGTTCATTTGTGTCATTGGATGAACATTTAGGTCATTTTTGTCCTCCCTAGGGTTATTCATGTCCAATTAGGGTTTCTAACCAATCTTGTTCATCCATTAGGTGTGTTTGTGTCATTGGATGAACATTTAGGTCATTTTGGTCCTCCCTAGTCTTATTCTTGTCCAATTAGGGTTTTAAGCCAATCTTGTGCATCCAATATGTGTGTTTGTGTCATTTGATGAACATTTAGCTCATTTTCGTCCTCCCAAGGCTTATTCTTGTCCAATTAGGGTTTTAAGCAATCTTGTGCATCCAATAAGTTCATTTGTTTCATTGAATTAAGATTTAAGTCATTTTCGTCCTCCCTAGTCTTATTCTTGTCCAGTTAGGGTTTTTAACCAATCTTGTGCATCCAATAGGTGTGTTTGTGTCATTGGATGAACATTTAGGTCATTTTCGTCCTCCTTAGGAATATTCTTGTCCAATTAGGGTTTTTATCCAATCTTGTGCATCCAATAGGTGTGTTTGTGTCATTGGATGAACATTTAGGTCATTTTCGTCCTCCCTAGGCTTATTCTTGTCCAATTAGGGTTTTTAACCAATCTTGTGCATCCAATAAGTTCATTTGTGTCATTGGATGAACATTTAGGTCATTTTCGTCCACCCTAGGCTTATTCTTATCCAATTAGGGTTTTTAACCAATCTTGTGCATCCAATAAGTTCATTTGTGTCATTGGATGAACATTTAGGTCATTTTCGTCCTCCCAAGGCTTATTCTTGTCCAATTAGGGTTTTTAACTAATCTTGTGCATCCAATAAGTTAATTTGTGTCATTGGATGAACATTTAGGTCATTTTCGTCCTCCCTAGGCTTATTCTTGTCCAATTAGGGTTTTTAAGCAATGTTGTGCATCAAATAAGTTCATTTGTGTCATTGGATGAACATTTAGGTCATTTTCGTCCACCCTAGGCTTATTCTTGTCCAATTACGGTTTTTAACCAATCTTGTGCATCCAATAGGTGTGTTTGTGTCATTGGATGAACATTTAGGTCATTTTCGTCCACCCTAGGCTTATTCTTATCCAATTAGAGTTTTTAACCAATCTTGTGCATCCAATAAGTTCATTTGTGTCATTGGATGAACATTTAGGTCATTTTCGTCCTCCCAAGGCTTATTCTTGTCCAATTAGGGTTTTTAACCAATCTTGTGCATCCAATAAGTTCATTTGTGTCATTGGATGAACATTTAGGTCATTTTCGTCCTCCCTAGGCTTATTCTTGTCCAATTAGGGTTTTTAAGCAATCTTGTGCATCCAATAAGTTCATTTGTGTCATTGGATGAACATTTAGGTCATTTTCGTCCCCCCTAGGCTTATTCTTGTCCAATTAGGGTTTTTAACCAATCTTGTGCATCAAATAAGGTCATTTGTGTCATTGGATGAACATCTAGGTCATTTTCGTCCTCCAAAGGCTTATTCTTGTCCAATAAGGGTTTTTAACCAATCTTGTGCATCCAATAAGTTCATTTGGGTCATTGGATGAACATTTAGGTCATTTTCGTCCTCCCTAGGCTTATTCTTGTCCAATTAGGGTTTTTAAGCAATCTTGTGCATCCAATAGGTTGATTTGTGTCGTTGGATGAACATTTAGGTCATTTTCGTCCACCCTAGGCTTATTCTTGTCCAATTAGGGTTTTTAACCAATCTTGTGCATCCAATAAGTTCATTTGTGTCATTGGATGAACATTTAGGTCATTTTCGTCCTCCCAAGGCTTTTTCTTGTCCAATTAGGGTTTTTAACCAATCTTGTGCATCCAATAAGACTAGGTGTGTTTGTGTCGTTGGATGAACATTTAGGTTATTTTTGCCCTCCCTAGGCTTATTCTTGTCCAATTAGGGTTTTTAACCAATCTTGTGCATCCAATAGGTGTGTTTGTGTCATTTGATGAACATTTAGGTCATTTTCGTCCTCCCAAGGCTTATTCTTGTCCAATTAGGGTTTTAAGCAATCTTGTGCATCCAATAAGTTCATTTGTGTCATTGGATTAATATTTAAGTCATTTTCGTCCTCCCTAGGCTTATTCTTGTCCAGTTAGGGTTTTTAGCCAATCTTGTGCATCCAATTGGTGTGTTTGTGTCATTGGATGAACATTTAGGTCATTTTCGTCCTCCCTAGGCTTATTCTTGTCCAATAAGGGTTTTTAACCAATCTTGTGAATCCAATATGTGTGTTTGTGTTATTTGATGAACATTTAGGTCATTTTCGTCCTCCCAAGGCTTATCCTTGTCCAATTAGGGTTTTAAGCAATCTTGTGCATCCAATAAGATCATTTGTGTCTTTGGAAGAAGATTTAAGTCATTTTCGTCCTCCCTAGGCTTATTCTTGTCCAGTTAGGGTTTTGAACCAATCTTGTGCATCCAATAGGTGTGTGTGTGTGTCATTGGATGAACATTGAGGTCATTTTCGTCCTCCCTAGGCTTATTCTTGTCCAGTTAGAGTTTTTAACCAATCTTGTGCATCCAATAGGTGTGTGTGTGTGTCATTGGATGAACATTTAGGTCATTTTCGTCCTCCCTAGGCTTATTCTTGTCCAATTATGGTTTTTAACCAATCTTGTGCATCCAATAGGTGTGTTTGTGTCATTGGATGAACATTTAGGTCATTTTCCTCCTCCCTAGTCTTATTGTTGTCCAATTAGGGTTTTTAACCAATCTTGTGCATCCAACAAGTTCATTTGAGTCAATTGATGAACATTTAGGTCATTTTCGTCCACCCTAGGCTTATTCTTGTCCAATTAGGGTTTTTAACCAATCTTGTGCATCCAATAAATTCATTTGTGTCATTGGATGAACATTTAGGTCATTTTCGTCCTCCCAAGGCTTATTCTTGTCCCATTAGGGTTTTTAACCAATCTTGTGCATCCAATAAGTTCATTTGGTTCATTGGATGAACATTTAGGGTCATTTTCGTCCTCCCTAAACTTATTCTTGTCCAATTAGGGTTTTTAAGCAATCTTGTGCATCCCATAGGTGTGTTTGTGTCATTGGATGAACTTTTAGGTCATTTTCGTCCTCCCTAGTCTTATTCTTGTCCAATTAGGGTTTTAAGCAATCTTGTGCATCCAATAAGTTCATTTTATTCATTGGATGAACATTTAGGTTATTTTTGTCCTCCCTAGGCTTATTTTTGTGCAATTAGGGTTTTTAACCAATCTTGTGCATCCAATAGGTGTGTTTGTGTCATTAGATGAACATTTAGGTCATTTTCATCCTCCCTAGGTTTATTGTTGTACAATTAGGGTTTTTAACCAATCTTGTGCATCCAATAGGTGTGTTTGTGTCATTGGATGAACATTTAGGTCATTTTTGTCCTCCCTAGTCTTATTCTTGTCCAATTAGGGTTTTAAGCAATCTTGTGCATCCAATAACTTCATTTGTGTCATTGGATTAACATTTAAGTCATTTTCGTCCTCCCTAGGCTTAGTTTTGTCCAATTAGGGTTTCTAACGAATCTTGTGCACCCAATAGGTGTGTTTGTGTCATTGGATGAACATTTAGGTCATTTTCGTCCTCCCTAGGCTTATTCTTGTCCAATTAGGGTTTTTAACCAATCTTTTGCATCCAATATGTGTGTTTGTGTCGTTTGATGAACATTTAGGTCATTTTCGTCCTCTCTAGGCTTATTCTTGTCCAATTAGGGTTTTTAACCAATCTTGTGCATCCAATAGGTGTGTTTGTGTCATTGGATGAACATTTAGGTCATTTTCGTCCTCCCTAGTCTTATTCTTGTCCAATTAGGGTTTTAAGCATTCTTGTGCAATCAATGTGTGTGTTTGTGTCATTGGATGCACATTTAGGTCATTTTTGTCCTCCCTAGGCTTATTCTTGTCCAATTAGGGTTTCTAACAAATCTTGTGCATCCAATAGGTGTGTTTGTGTCATTGGATGAACATTTAGGTCATTTTCGTCCTCCCTAGGCTTATTCTTGTCCAATTAGGGTTTTTAACCAATCTTGTGCATCCAATATGTGTGTTTGTGTCATTTGATGAACATTTAGGTCATTTTCGTCCTCCCAAGGCTTATTCTTGTCTGATAAGGGTTTTAAGCAATCTTGTGCATCCAATAAGTTCATTTGTGTCATTGGAATAAGATTTAAGTCATTTTCGTCCTCCCTAGGCTTATTCTTGTCCAGTTAGGGTTTTTAACCAATTTTGTACATCCAAAATGTGTGTGTGTGTGTCATTGGATGACCATTTAGTTCATTTTCGTCCTCCCTAGGCTTATTCTTGTCCAGTTAGGGTTTTTAACCAATCTTTTGCATCCAATAGGTGTGTGTGTGTGTCATTGGATGAACATTTAGGTCATTTTCGTCCTCCCTAGGCTTATTCTTGTCCAATTAGGGTTTTTAACCAATCTTGTGCATTCAATAACACAAATGAACTTATTGGATGCACAAGATTGCTTAAAAACCCTAATTGGACGAGAATAAGCCTAGGGAGGACGAAAAGTAACTAAATGTTAATCCAATGACACAAATGAACTTATTGGATACACAAGATTGGTTAAAAACCCTAATTGGACAAGAATAAGCCTAGGGAGGACGAAAATGACCTAACTTCTCATCCAATGACACAAACACACCTATTGGATGCACAAGATTGGTTAAAAACCCTAATTGGATAAGAATAAGCCTAGGGAGGATGAAAATAACCTAAATGTTCAACCAATGATACAAATGAACTTATTGGATACACAAGATTGGTTAAAAACCTTAATTGGACAAGAATAAGCCTAGGGAGGACGAAAATGACCTAAATGTTCATCCAATGACACAAATGAACTTATTGGATGCACAAGATTGGTTAAAAACCCTAATTGGACAAGAATAAGGCTAGGGAGGACAAAAATGACCTAAATGTTCATCCAATGACACAAACACACCTATTGGATGCACAAGATTGGTTACAAACCCTAATTGGACAAGAATAAGCCTAGGGAGGAAGAAAATGACCTAAATGTTCATCCAATGACACAAATGAACTTATTGCATGCGCAAGATTGGTTAAAAACCCTAATTGGACAAGAATAAGCCTAGGGAGGACGAAAAGTACCGAAATGTTTATCGAATGACACAAATGAACTTATTGGGTACACAAGATTGGTTAAAAACCCTAATTGGACAAGAATAAGCCTAGGGAGGACGAAAATGACCTAACTGTTCATCCAATGACACAAACACAGCTATTGGATGCACAAGATTGGTTAAAAACCCTAATTGGACAAGAATAAGCCTAGGGAGGACGAAAATGACTTAAATGTTAATCCAATGACACAAATGAACTTATTGGATGCACAAGATTGCTTAAAACCCTAATTGGACAAGAATAAGCCTAGGGAGGACGAAAATGACTTAAATGTTAATTCAATGACACAAATGAACTTATTGGATGCACAAGATTGCTTAAAACCCTAATTGGACAAGAATAAGCCTAGGGAAGACGAAAATGACTTAAATGTTCATCAAATGACACAAACACACCTATTGGAGGCACAAGATTGGTTAAAAACCCTAATTGTACAAGAATAAGCCTAGGGAGGACGAAAATGACTTAAATGTTGATCCAATGAAACAAATGAACTTATTGGATGCACAAGATTACTTAAAACCCTAATTGGACAAGAATAAGCCTAGGGAGGACGAAAATGACCTAAATGTTCATCCAATGAAACAAACACACCTATTGGATGCAGAAGATTCGTTAGAAACCCTAATTGGACAAGAATAAGTCTAGGGAGGACGTAAATGACTTAAATGTTCATCCAATGACACAAACACGCCTATTGGATTCACAAGATTGGTTAAAAACACTAAATGGACAAGAATAAGCCTAGGGAGGACGAAAATGACCTAAATGTTCAACCAATGACACAAATGAACTTATTGGATGCACAAGATTGGTTAAAAACCCTAATTGGACAAGAATAAGCCTAGGGAGGACAAAAATTACCTAAATGTTAATCCAATGACACAAATGAACTTATTGGATGCACAAGATTGCTTAAAACCCTAATTGGACAAGAATAAGCCTAGGGAGGACGAAAACGACTTAAATGTTAATCGAATGACACAAATGAACTTATTGGATGCACAAGATTGCTTAAAACCCTAATTGGACAAGAATAAGCCTAGGGAGGACGAAAATGACTTAAATGTTCATCAAATGACACAAACACACCTATTAGAAGCACAAGATTGGTTAAAAACCCTAATTGTACAAGAATAAGCCTATGGAGGACGAAAATGACTTAAATGTTAATCCAATGAAACAAATGAACTTATTGGATGCACAAGATTACTTAAAACCCTAATTGGACAAGAATAAGCTTAGGGAGGACGAAAATGACCTAAATGTTCATCCAATGAAACAAACACACCTATTGGATGCACAAGATTCGTTAGAAACCCTAATTGGACAAGAATAAGCCTAGGGAGGACGAAAATAACCTAACTTCTCATCCAATGACACAAACACACCTATTGGATGCACAAGATTGGTTAAAAACCCTAATTGGATAAGAATAAGCCTAGGGAGGAAGAAAATGACCTAAATGTTCAACCAATGATAAAAATGAACTTATTGGATACACAAGATTGGTTAAAAACCTTAATTGGACAAGAATAAGCCTAGGGAGGACGAAAATGACCTAAATGTTCATCCAATGACACAAACACACCTATTGGTTGCACAAGATTGGTTAGTAACCCTAATTGGACAAGAATAAGCCTAGGGAGGACGAAAATGACCTAAATGTTCATCCAATGAAACAAACACACCTATTGGATGCACAAGATTCGTTAGAAACCCTAATTGGACAAGAATAAGTCTAGGGAGGACGAAAATGACTTAAATGTTCATCCAATGACACAAACACGCCTATTGGATGCACAAGATTGGTTAAAAACACTAACTGGACAAGAATAAGCCTAGGGAGGACGAAAATGACCTAAATGTTAAACCAATGACACAAATGAACTTATTGGATGCACAAGATTGGTTAAAAACCCTAATTGGACAAGAATAAGCCTAGGGAGGACAAAAATGACCTAAATGTTAATCCAATGACACAAATGAACTTATTGGATGCACAAGATTGCTTAAAAACCCTAATTGGACAAGAATAAGCCTAGGGAGGGAGAAAAGTACCTAACTGTTAATCCAATGACACAAATGAACTTATTGGATACACAAGATTGGTTAAAAACCCTAATTGGACAAGAATAAGCCTAGGGAGGACGAAAATGACCTAACTTCTCATCCAATGACACAAACACACCTATTGGATGCACAAGATTGGTTAAAAACCCTAATTGGATAAGAATAAGCCTAGGGAGGAAGAAAATGACCTAAATGTTCAACCAATGATAAAAATGAACTTATTGGATACACAAGATTGGTTAAAAACCTTAATTGGACAAGAATAAGCCTAGGGAGGACAAAAATGACCTAAATGTTCATCCAATGACACAAACACACCTATTGGTTGCACAAGATTGGTTAGTAACCCTAATTGGACAAGAATAAGCCTAGGGAGGACGAAAATGACCTAAATGTTCATCCAATGACACAAACACACCTATTTGATGCACAAGATTGGTTACAAACCCTAATTGGACAAGAATAAGCCTAGGGAGGACGAAAATGACCTAAATGTTCATCCAATGACACAAATGAAGTCATTGCATCCACAAGATTGGTTAAAAACCCTAATTGGACAAGAATAAGCCTAGGGAGGACGAAAAGTACCTAAATGTTTATCCAATGACACAAATGAACTTATTGGATACACAAGGTTGGTTAAAAACCCTAATTGGACAAGAATAAGCCTAGGGAGGACGCAAATGACCTAAATGTTCTTCCAATGACACAAACACACCTATTGGATGCACAAGATTGGTTACAAACCCTAATTGGACAAGAATAAGCCTTGGGAGGACGAAAATGACCTAAATGTTCATCCAATGACACAAACACACCTATTGGATGCACAAGATTGGTTACAAACCCTAATTGGACAAGAATAAGCCTAGGGAGGACGAAAATGACCTAAATGTTCATCCAATGACACAAACACACCTATTGGATGCACAAGATTGGTTACAAACCCTAATTGGACAAGAACAAGTCTAGGGAGGACGAAAAGTACCTAAATGTTTATCCAATGACACAAATGAACTTATTGGATACTCAAGATTGGTTAAAAACCCTAATTGGACAAGAATAAGCCTAGGGAGGACGAAAATGACCTAACTGTTCATCCAATGAAACAAACACACCTATTGGATGTACAAGATTCGTTAGAAACCCTAATTGGACAAGAATAAGTCTAGGGAGGACGTAAATGACTTAAATGTTCATCAAATGACACAAACACAACTATTGGATGCACAAGATTGGTTAAAAACCCTAATTGGACAAGAATAAGCCTAGGGAGGACGAAAATGACCTAAATGTTAATCCAATGACACAAATGAAATTATTGGATGCACAAGATTGCTTAAAAACCCTAATTTGACAAGAATAAGCCTAGGGAGGACGAAAATGAATTAAATGTTCATCCAATGATACAAACACACCTATTGGATGCACAAGATTGGTTACAAACCCTAATTTGACAAGAATAAGCCTAGGGAGGACGAAAATGACCTAAATGTTCATCCAATGACACAAACACACCTATTGGATGCACAAGATTGGTTACAAACCCTAATTGGAGAAGAATAAGCCTAGGGAGGACGAAAAGTACCTAAATGTTTATCCAATGACACAAATGAACTTATTGGATACTCAAGATTGGTTAAAAACCCTAATTGGACAAGAATAAGCCTAGGGAGGACGAAAATGACCTAACTGTTCATCCAATGAAACAAACACACCTATTGGATGCACAAGATTCGTTAGAAACCCTAATTGGACAAGAATAAGTCTAGGGAGGACGTAAATGACTTAAATGTTCATCAAATGACACAAACACAACTATTGGATGCACAAGATTGGTTAAAAACCCTAATTGGACAAGAATAAGCCTAGGGTGGACGAAAATGACCTAAATGTTAATCCAATGACACAAATGAAATTATTGGATGCACAAGATTGCTTAAAAACCCTAATTTGACAAGAATAAGCCTAGGGAGGACGAAAATGAATTAAATGTTCATCCAATGACACAAACACACCTATTGGATACACAAGATTGGTTAAAAACCCTAATTGGACAAGAATCAGCCTAGGGAGGACGAAAATGACCTAAATGTTCATCCAATGACACAAACACACCTATTGGATGCACAAGATTGGTTAAACACTCTAATTCGACAAGAATAAGCCTAGGGAGGACGAAAATGACCTAAATGTTCATCCAATGACACAAATGAACTTATTTGATGCACAAGATTGGTTAAAAACCCTAATTGGACAAGAATAAGGCTAGGGTGGACGGAAATGACCTAAATGTTCATCCAATGACACAAATGAACTTATTGGATGCACAAGATTGGTTAAAAACCTTAATTGGACAAGAATAAGCCTAGGGAGGACGAAAATGACTTAAATGTTAATCCCATGACACAAACGAACTTATTGGATGCAAAAGATTGCTTAAAACCCTAATTGGACAAGAATAAGCCTAGGGAGGACGAAAATAACCTAAATGTTCCTCAAATGACACAAACACACCTATTGGATGCACAAGATTGGTTAAAAACCCTAATTGGACAAGAATAAGCCTAGGGAGGACGAAAAGTACCTAAATGTTTATCCAATGACACAAATGAACTTATTGGATACACAAGATCGGTTAAAATCCCTACTTGGACAAGAATAAGCCTAGGGAGGACAAAAATGACCTAACTGTTCATCCAATGACACAAACACACCTATTGGATGCACAAGATTGGTTAGTAACCCAAATTGGACAAGAATAAGCCTAGGGAGGACGAAAATGACCTAAATGTTCATCCAACGACACAAACACACCTATTGGATGCACAAGATTGGTTACAAACCCTAATTGGACAAGAATAAGCCTAGGGAGGACGAAAATGACCTAAATGTTGATCCAATGACACAAATGAACTTATTGCATGCACAAGATAGGTAAAAAAACCCTAATTGGACAAGAATAAGCCTAGGGAGGACGAAAAGTACCTAAATGTTTATCCAATGACACAAATGAACTTATTGGATACTCAAGATTGGTTAAAAACCCTAATTGGACAAGAATAAGCCTAGAAGGACGAAAATGACCTAACTGTTCATCCAATGACCAAACACACCTATTGGATGCACAAGATTGGTTAAAAATCCTAATTGGACAAGAATAAGCCTAGGTAGGACGAAAATGACTTAAATGTTAATCCAATGACACAAATGAACTTATTGGATGCATAAGATTGCTTAAAACCCTAATTGGACAAGAATAAGCCTAGGGAGATCGAAAATGACTTAAATGTTAATCCCATGACACAAATGAACTTATTGGATGCACAAGATTGCTTAAAACCCTAATTGGACAAGAATAAGCCTAGGGAGGACGAAAATGACCTAAATGTTCATCCAATGAAACAAACACACCTATTGGATGCACGAGATTCGTTAGAAACCCTAATTGGACAAGAATAAGTCTAGGGAGGACGTAAATGACTTAAATGTTCAACAAATGACACAAACACAACTATTGGATGCACAAGATTGGTTAAAAACCCTAATTGGACAAGAATTAGCCTAGGGAAGACGAAAATGACCTAAATGTTCATCCAATGACACAAATGAACTTATTGGACGCACAAGATTGCTTAAAAATCATAATTGGACAAGAATAAGCCTAGGGAGGACGAAAATGACCTAAATGTTAATCCAATGACACAAATGAAATTATTGGATGCACAGGATTGCTTAAAAACCCTAATTGGACAAGAATAAGCCTAGGGAGGATGAAAATGACTTAAATGTTCATCCAATGACACAAACACACCTATTGGATACACAAGATTGGTAAAAAACCCTAATTGGACAAGAATCAGCCTAGGGAGGACGAAAATGTCCTAAATGTTCATCCAATGACACAAACACACCTATTGGATGCACAAGATTGGTTAAAAACTCCAATTCGACAAGAATAAGCCTAGGGAGGACGAAAATGACCTAAATGTTCATCCAATGACACAAATGAACTTATTTGATGCACATGATTGGTTAAAAACCCTAATTGGACAAGAATAAGGCTAGGGTGGACGGAAATGACCTAAATGTTCATCCAATGACACAAATGAACTTATTGGATGCACAAGATTGGTTAAAAACCCTAATTGGACAAGAATAAGCCTAGGGAGGACGAAAATGACTTAAATGTTAATCCCATGACACAAACGAACTTATTGGATGCAAAAGATTGCTTAAAACCCTAATTGGACAAGAATAAGCCTAGGGAGGACGAAAATAACCTAAATGTTCCTCAAATGACACAAACACACCTATTGGATGCACAAGATTGGTTAAAAACCCTAATTGGACAAGAATAAGCCTAGGGAGGACGAAAAGTACCTAAATGTTTATCCAATGACACAAATGAACTTATTGGATACACAAGATCGGTTAAAAACCCTAATTGGACAAGAATAAGCCTAGGGAGGACAAAAATGACCTAACTGTTCATCCAATGACACAAACACACCTATTGGATGCACAAGATTGGTTAGTAACCCAAATTGGACAAGAATAAGCCTAGGGAGGACGAAAATGACCTAAATGTTCATCCAACGACACAAACACACCTATTGGATGCACAAGATTGGTTACAAACCCTAATTGGACAAGAATAAGCCTAGGGAGGACGAAAATGACCTAAATGTTCATCCAATGACACAAATGAAGTCATTGCATCCACAAGATTGGTTAAAAACCCTAATTGGACAAGAATAAGCCTAGGGAGGACGAAAAGTGCCTAAATGTTTATCCAATGACACAAATGAACTTATTGGATACACAAGGTTGGTTAAAAACCCTAATTGGACAAGAATAAGCCTAGGGAGGACGCAAATGACCTAAATGTTCATCCAATGACACAAACACACCTATTGGATGCACAAGATTGGTTACAAACCCTAATTGGACAAGAATAAGCCTTGGGAGGACGAAAATGACCTAAATGTTCATCCAATGACACAAACACACCTATTGGATGCACAAGATTGGTTACAAACCCTAATTGGACAAGAATAAGCCTAGGGAGGACGAAAATGACCTAAATGTTCATCCAATGACACAAACACACCTATTGGATGCACAAGATTGGTTACAAACCCTAATTGCACAAGAATAAGCCTAGGGAGGACGAAAAGTACCTAAATGTTTATCCAATGACACAAATGAACTTATTGGATACTCAAGATTGGTTAAAAACCCTAATTGGACAAGAATAAGCCTAGGGAGGACGAAAATGACCTAACTGTTCATCCAATGAAACAAACACACCTATTGGATGTACAAGATTCGTTAGAAACCCTAATTGGACAAGAATAAGTCTAGGGAGGACGTAAATGACTTAAATGTTCATCAAATGACACAAACACAACTATTGGATGCACAAGATTGGTTAAAAACCCTAATTGGACAAGAATAAGCCTAGGGAGGACGAAAATGACCTAAATGTTAATCCAATGACACAAATGAAATTATTGGATGCACAAGATTGCTTAAAAACCCTAATTTGACAAGAATAAGCCTAGGGAGGACGAAAATGAATTAAATGTTCATCCAATGACACAAACACACCTATTGGATACACAAGATTGGTTAAAAACCCTAATTGGACAAGAATCAGCCTAGGGAGGACGAAAATGACCTAAATGTTCATCCAATGACACAAACACACCTATTGGATGCACAAGATTGGTTAAAAACTCTAATTCGACAAGAATAAGCCTAGGGAGGACGAAAATGACCTAAATGTTCATCCAATGACACAAATGAACTTATTTGATGCACAAGATTGGTTAAAAACCCTAATTGGACAAGAATAAGGCTAGGGAGGACGAAAAGTACCTAAATGTTTATCCAATGACACAAATGAACTTATTGGATACACAAGATCGGTTAAAATCCCTAATTGGACAAGAATAAGCCTAGGGAGGACAAAAATGACCTAACTGTTCATCCAATGACACAAACACACCTATTGGATGCACAAGATTGGTTAGTAACCCAAATTGGACAAGAATAAGCCTAGGGAGGACGAAAATGACCTAAATGTTCATCCAACGACACAAACACACCTATTGGATGCACAAGATTGGTTACAAACCCTAATTGGACAAGAATAAGCCTAGGGAGGACGAAAATGACCTAAATGTTGATCCAATGACACAAATGAACTTATTGCATGCACAAGATAGGTAAAAAAACCCTAATTGGACAAGAATAAGCCTAGGGAGGACGAAAAGTACCTAAATGTTTATCCAATGACACAAATGAACTTATTGGATACTCAAGATTGGTTAAAAACCCTAATTGGACAAGAATAAGCCTAGAAGGACGAAAATGACCTAACTGTTCATCCAATGACCAAACACACCTATTGGATGCACAAGATTGGTTAAAAATCCTAATTGGACAAGAATAAGCCTAGGTAGGACGAAAATGACTTAAATGTTAATCCAATGACACAAATGAACTTATTGGATGCACAAGATTGCTTAAAACCCTAATTGGACAAGAATAAGCCTAGGGAGATCGAAAATGACTTAAATGTTAATCCCATGACACAAATGAACTTATTGGATGCACAAGATTGCTTAAAACCCTAATTGGACAAGAATAAGCCTAGGGAGGACGAAAATGACCTAAATGTTCATCCAATGAAACAAACACACCTATTGGATGCACGAGATTCGTTAGAAACCCTAATTGGACAAGAATAAGTCTAGGGAGGACGTAAATGACTTAAATGTTCAACAAATGACACAAACACAACTATTGGATGCACAAGATTGGTTAAAAACCCTAATTGGACAAGAATTAGCCTAGGGAAGACGAAAATGACCTAAATGTTCATCCAATGACACAAATGAACTTATTGGACGCACAAGATTGCTTAAAAATCATAATTGGACAAGAATAAGCCTAGGGAGGACGAAAATGACCTAAATGTTAATCCAATGACACAAATGAAATTATTGGATGCACAGGATTGCTTAAAAACCCTAATTGGACAAGAATAAGCCTAGGGAGGATGAAAATGACTTAAATGTTCATCCAATGACACAAACACACCTATTGGATACACAAGATTGGTAAAAAACCCTAATTGGACAAGAATCAGCCTAGGGAGGACGAAAATGTCCTAAATGTTCATCCAATGACACAAACACACCTATTGGATGCACAAGATTGGTTAAAAACTCCAATTCGACAAGAATAAGCCTAGGGAGGACGAAAATGACCTAAATGTTCATCCAATGACACAAATGAACTTATTTGATGCACATGATTGGTTAAAAACCCTAATTGGACAAGAATAAGGCTAGGGTGGACGGAAATGACCTAAATGTTCATCCAATGACACAAATGAACTTATTGGATGCACAAGATTGGTTAAAAACCCTAATTGGACAAGAATAATCCTAGGGAGGACGAAAATGACCTAAATGTTCATCCAATGACACAAACACACCTATTGGATGCACAAGATTGGTTAAAAAACCTATTTGGACAAGAATAAGCCTAGGGAGGACGAAAATGACCTAAATGTACATCCAATGACACAAACACACCTATTGGATGCACAAGATTGGTTAAAAACCCTAATTGGACAAGAATAAGCCTAGGGAGGACGAAAATGACTTAAATGTTAATCCCATGACACAAATGGTCTTATTGGATGCACAAGATTGCTTAAAACCCTAATTGGACAAGAATAAGCCTAGGGAGGACGAAAATGACCTAAATGTTCCTCAAAGGACACAAACACACCTATTGGATGCACAAGATTGGTTAAAAACCCTAATTGGACAAGAATAAGCCTAGGGAGGACGAAAATGACCTAAATGTTCATCCAATGAAACAAACACACCTATTGGATGCACAAGATTCGTTAGAAACCCTAATTGGACAAGAATAAGCCTAGGGAGGACGAAAATGACCTAAATGTTCATCCAATGACACAAATACACCTATTGGATGCACAAGATTGGTTAAAAACCCTAATTGGACAAGAATATGCCTAGAGAGGACGAAAATGACCTAAATGTTCATCCAATGACACAAATGAACTTATTGGATGCACAAGATTGCTTAAAAACCCTAATTGGACAAGAATAAGCCTAGGGAGGACGAAAATGACCTAAATGTTCATCCAATGACACAAATACACCTATTGGATGCACAAGATTTGTTAGAAACCCTAATTGGACAAGAATAAGCCTAGGGAGGACGAAACTGACCTAAATGTTCATCCAATGACACAAATGAACTTATTGGATGCACAAGATTGGTTAAAAACCCTAATTGGACAAGAATAAGCCTAGGGAGGACGAAAATGACCTAAATGTTCATCCAATGACACAATTGAACTTATTGGATGCACAAGATTGGTTAAAAACCCTAATTGGACAAGAATAAGCCTAGGGAGGACGAAAATGACCTAAATGTTAATCCAATGACACAAACACACTATTGGATGCCCAAGATTGGTTAGAAACCATAATTGGACAATAATAAGCCTAGGGAGGACGAAAATGACCTAAATGTTAATCCAATGACACAAATGAACTTATTGGATGCACAAGATTGGTTAAAAACCCTAATTGGACAAGAATAAGCCTAGGGAGGACGAAAATAACCTAAATGTTCATCAAATGACTAAACACACCTATTGGATGCACAAGATTAGTTAGAAATCCTAATTGGACAAGAATAAGCCTAGGGAGGACGAAAATGACCTAAATGTTCACCCAATGACACAAATGAACTTATTGGATGCACAAGATTGGTTAAAAACCCTAATTGGACAAGAATAAGCCTAGGGAGGACGAAAATGACCTAAATGTTCATCCAATGACACAAACACACCTATTGGATGCACAAGATTGGTTACAAACCCTAATTGGACAAGAATAAGCCTTGGGAGGACGAAAATGACCTAAATGTTCATCCAATGACACAAACACACCTATTGGATGCACAAGATTGGTTACAAACCCTAATTGGACAAGAATAAGCCTAGGGAGGACGAAAATGACCTAAATGTTCATCCAATGACACAAACACACCTATTGGATGCACAAGATTGGTTACAAACCCTAATTGCACAAGAATAAGCCTAGGGAGGACGAAAAGTACCTAAATGTTTATCCAATGACACAAATGAACTTATTGGATACTCAAGATTGGTTAAAAACCCTAATTGGACAAGAATAAGCCTAGGGAGGACGAAAATGACCTAACTGTTCATCCAATGAAACAAACACACCTATTGGATGTACAAGATTCGTTAGAAACCCTAATTGGACAAGAATAAGTCTAGGGAGGACGTAAATGACTTAAATGTTCATCAAATGACACAAACACAACTATTGGATGCACAAGATTGGTTAAAAACCCTAATTGGACAAGAATAAGCCTAGGGAGGACGAAAATGACCTAAATGTTAATCCAATGACACAAATGAAATTATTGGATGCACAAGATTGCTTAAAAACCCTAATTTGACAAGAATAAGCCTAGGGAGGACGAAAATGAATTAAATGTTCATCCAATGACACAAACACACCTATTGGATACACAAGATTGGTTAAAAACCCTAATTGGACAAGAATCAGCCTAGGGAGGACGAAAATGACCTAAATGTTCATCCAATGACACAAACACACCTATTGGATGCACAAGATTGGTTAAAAACTCTAATTCGACAAGAATAAGCCTAGGGAGGACGAAAATGACCTAAATGTTCATCCAATGACACAAATGAACTTATTTGATGCACAAGATTGGTTAAAAACCCTAATTGGACAAGAATAAGGCTAGGGTGGACGGAAATGACCTAAATGTTCATCCAATGACACAAATGAACTTATTGGATGCACAAGATTGGTTAAAAACCCTAATTGGACAAGAATAAGCCTAGGGAGGACGAAAATGACTTAAATGTTAATCCCATGACACAAACGAACTTATTGGATGCAAAAGATTGCTTAAAACCCTAATTGGACAAGAATAAGCCTAGGGAGGACGAAAATAACCTAAATGTTCCTCAAATGACACAAACACACCTATTGGATGCACAAGATTGGTTAAAAACCCTAATTGGACAAGAATAAGCCTAGGGAGGACGAAAAGTACCTAAATGTTTATCCAATGACACAAATGAACTTATTGGATACACAAGATCGGTTAAAAACCCTAATTGGACAAGAATAAGCCTAGGGAGGACAAAAATGACCTAACTGTTCATCCAATGACACAAACACACCTATTGGATGCACAAGATTGGTTAGTAACCCAAATTGGACAAGAATAAGCCTAGGGAGGACGAAAATGACCTAATTGTTCATCCAACGACACAAACACACCTATTGGATGCACAAGATTGGTTACAAACCCTAATTGGACAAGAATAAGCCTAGGGAGGACGAAAATGACCTAAACGTTGATCCAATGACACAAATGAACTTATTGCATGCACAAGATAGGTAAAAAAACCCTAATTGGACAAGAATAAGCCTAGGGAGGACGAAAAGTACCTAAATGTTTATCCAATGACACAAATGAACTTATTGGATACTCAAGATTGGTTAAAAACCCTAATTGGACAAGAATAAGCCTAGAAGGACGAAAATGACCTAACTGTTCATCCAATGACCAAACACACCTATTGGATGCACAAGATTGGTTAAAAATCCTAATTGGACAAGAATAAGCCTAGGTAGGACGAAAATGACTTAAATGTTAATCCAATGACACAAATGAACTTATTGGATGCACAAGATTGCTTAAAACCCTAATTGGACAAGAATAAGCCTAGGGAGATCGAAAATGACTTAAATGTTAATCCCATGACACAAATGAACTTATTGGATGCACAAGATTGCTTAAAACCCTAATTGGACAAGAATAAGCCTAGGGAGGACGAAAATGACCTAAATGTTCATCCAATGAAACAAACACACCTATTGGATGCACGAGATTCGTTAGAAACCCTAATTGGACAAGAATAAGTCTAGGGAGGACGTAAATGACTTAAATGTTCAACAAATGACACAAACACAACTATTGGATGCACAAGATTGGTTAAAAACCCTAATTGGACAAGAATTAGCCTAGGGAAGACGAAAATGACCTAAATGTTCATCCAATGACACAAATGAACTTATTGGACGCACAAGATTGCTTAAAAATCATAATTGGACAAGAATAAGCCTAGGGAGGACGAAAATGACCTAAATGTTAATCCAATGACACAAATGAAATTATTGGATGCACAGGATTGCTTAAAAACCCTAATTGGACAAGAATAAGCCTAGGGAGGATGAAAATGACTTAAATGTTCATCCAATGACACAAACACACCTATTGGATACACAAGATTGGTAAAAAACCCTAATTGGACAAGAATCAGCCTAGGGAGGACGAAAATGTCCTAAATGTTCATCCAATGACACAAACACACCTATTGGATGCACAAGATTGGTTAAAAACTCCAATTCGACAAGAATAAGCCTAGGGAGGACGAAAATGACCTAAATGTTCATCCAATGACACAAATGAACTTATTTGATGCACATGATTGGTTAAAAACCCTAATTGGACAAGAATAAGGCTAGGGTGGACGGAAATGACCTAAATGTTCATCCAATGACACAAATGAACTTATTGGATGCACAAGATTGGTTAAAAACCCTAATTGGACAAGAATAAGCCTAGGGAGGACGAAAATGACTTAAATGTTAATCCCATGACACAAACGAACTTATTGGATGCAAAAGATTGCTTAAAACCCTAATTGGACAAGAATAAGCCTAGGGAGGACGAAAATAACCTAAATGTTCCTCAAATGACACAAACACACCTATTGGATGCACAAGATTGGTTAAAAACCCTAATTGGACAAGAATAAGCCTAGGGAGGACGAAAAGTACCTAAATGTTTATCCAATGACACAAATGAACTTATTGGATACACAAGATCGGTTAAAAACCCTAATTGGACAAGAATAAGCCTAGGGAGGACAAAAATGACCTAACTGTTCATCCAATGACACAAACACACCTATTGGATGCACAAGATTGGTTAGTAACCCAAATTGGACAAGAATAAGCCTAGGGAGGACGAAAATGACCTAAATGTTCATCCAACGACACAAACACACCTATTGGATGCACAAGATTGGTTACAAACCCTAATTGGACAAGAATAAGCCTAGGGAGGACGAAAATGACCTAAATGTTGATCCAATGACACAAATGAACTTATTGCATGCACAAGATAGGTAAAAAAACCCTAATTGGACAAGAATAAGCCTAGGGAGGACGAAAAGTACCTAAATGTTTATCCAATGACACAAATGAACTTATTGGATACTCAAGATTGGTTAAAAACCCTAATTGGACAAGAATAAGCCTAGAAGGACGAAAATGACCTAACTGTTCATCCAATGACCAAACACACCTATTGGATGCACAAGATTGGTTAAAAATCCTAATTGGACAAGAATAAGCCTAGGTAGGACGAAAATGACTTAAATGTTAATCCAATGACACAAATGAACTTATTGGATGCA
>JBBPBR010000753.1:684298-720288 GCA_037974775.1 Cicer pinnatifidum
CCCTAATTGGACAAGAATAAGCCTAGGGAGGACAAAAATGACCTAACTGTTCATCCAATGACACAAACACACCTATTGGATGCACAAGATTGGTTAGTAACCCAAATTGGACAAGAATAAGCCTAGGGAGGACGAAAATGACCTAATTGTTCATCCAACGACACAAACACACCTATTGGATGCACAAGATTGGTTACAAACCCTAATTGGACAAGAATAAGCCTAGGGAGGACGAAAATGACCTAAACGTTGATCCAATGACACAAATGAACTTATTGCATGCACAAGATAGGTAAAAAAACCCTAATTGGACAAGAATAAGCCTAGGGAGGACGAAAAGTACCTAAATGTTTATCCAATGACACAAATGAACTTATTGGATACTCAAGATTGGTTAAAAACCCTAATTGGACAAGAATAAGCCTAGAAGGACGAAAATGACCTAACTGTTCATCCAATGACCAAACACACCTATTGGATGCACAAGATTGGTTAAAAATCCTAATTGGACAAGAATAAGCCTAGGTAGGACGAAAATGACTTAAATGTTAATCCAATGACACAAATGAACTTATTGGATGCACAAGATTGCTTAAAACCCTAATTGGACAAGAATAAGCCTAGGGAGATCGAAAATGACTTAAATGTTAATCCCATGACACAAATGAACTTATTGGATGCACAAGATTGCTTAAAACCCTAATTGGACAAGAATAAGCCTAGGGAGGACGAAAATGACCTAAATGTTCATCCAATGAAACAAACACACCTATTGGATGCACGAGATTCGTTAGAAACCGTAATTGGACAAGAATAAGTCTAGGGAGGACGTAAATGACTTAAATGTTCAACAAATGACACAAACACAACTATTGGATGCACAAGATTGGTTAAAAACCCTAATTGGACAAGAATTAGCCTAGGGAAGACGAAAATGACCTAAATGTTCATCCAATGACACAAATGAACTTATTGGACGCACAAGATTGCTTAAAAATCATAATTGGACAAGAATAAGCCTAGGGAGGACGAAAATGACCTAAATGTTAATCCAATGACACAAATGAAATTATTGGATGCACAGGATTGCTTAAAAACCCTAATTGGACAAGAATAAGCCTAGGGAGGATGAAAATGACTTAAATGTTCATCCAATGACACAAACACACCTATTGGATACACAAGATTGGTAAAAAACCCTAATTGGACAAGAATCAGCCTAGGGAGGACGAAAATGTCCTAAATGTTCATCCAATGACACAAACACACCTATTGGATGCACAAGATTGGTTAAAAACTCCAATTCGACAAGAATAAGCCTAGGGAGGACGAAAATGACCTAAATGTTCATCCAATGACACAAATGAACTTATTTGATGCACATGATTGGTTAAAAACCCTAATTGGACAAGAATAAGGCTAGGGTGGACGGAAATGACCTAAATGTTCATCCAATGACACAAATGAACTTATTGGATGCACAAGATTGGTTAAAAACCCTAATTGGACAAGAATAATCCTAGGGAGGACGAAAATGACCTAAATGTTCATCCAATGACACAAACACACCTATTGGATGCACAAGATTGGTTAAAAAACCTATTTGGACAAGAATAAGCCTAGGGAGGACGAAAATGACCTAAATGTACATCCAATGACACAAACACACATATTGGATGCACAAGATTGGTTAAAAACCCTAATTGGACAAGAATAAGCCTAGGGAGGACGAAAATGACTTAAATGTTAATCCCATGACACAAATGGTCTTATTGGATGCACAAGATTGCTTAAAACCCTAATTGGACAAGAGTAAGCCTAGGGAGGACGAAAATGACCTAAATGTTCCTCAAATGACACAAACACACCTATTGGATGCACAAGATTGGTTAAAAACCCTAATTGGACAAGAATAAGCCTAGGGAGGACGAAAATGACCTAAATGTTCATCCAATGAAACAAACACACCTATTGGATGCACAAGATTCGTTAAAAACCCTAATTGGACAAGAATAAGTCTAGAGAGGACGAAAATGACTTAAATGTTCATCCAATGACACAAACACGCCTATTGGATGCACAAGATTGGTAAAAACACTAACTGGACAAGAATAAGCCTAGGGAGGACGAAAATGACCTAAATGTTCAACCAATGATACAAATGAACTTATTGGATGCACAAGATTGGTTAAAAACCCTAACTGGACAATAATAAGCCTAGGGAGGACGAAAATGACCTAAATGTTAATCAAATGACACAAATGAACTTATTGGATGCACAAGATTGCTTAAAAATCCTAATTGGACAAGAATAAGCCTAGGGAGGACGAAAAGTACCTAAATGTTTATCCAATGACACAAATGAACTTATTGGATACTCAAGATTGGTTAAAAACCCTAATTGGACAAGAATAAGCCAAGAAGGACGAAAATGACCTAACTGTTCATCCAATGACCAAACACACCTATTGGATGCACAAGATTGGTTAAAAATCCTAATTGGACAAGAATAAGCCTAGGTAGGACGAAAATGACTTAAATGTTAATCCAATGACATAAATGAACTTATTGGATGCACAAGATTGCTTAAAACCCTAATTGGACAAGAATAAGCCTAGGGAGGACGAAAATGACTTAAATGTTAATCCCATGACACAAATGAACTTATTGGATGCACAAGATTGCTTAAAACCCTAATTGGACAAGAATAAGCCTAGGGAGGACGAAAATGACCTAAATGTTCATCCAATGAAACAAACACACCTATTGGATGCACAAGATTCGTTAGAAACCCTAATTGGACAAGAATAAGTCTAGGGAGGACGTAAATGACTTAAATGTTCCACAAATGACACAAACACAAATATTGGATGCACAAGATTGGTTAAAAACCCTAATTGGACAAGAATTAGCCTAGGGAAGACGAAAATGACCTAAATGTTCATCCAATGACACAAATGAACTTATTGGACGCACAAGATTGCTTAAAAATCATAATTGGACAAGAATAAGCCTAGGGAGGACGAAAACGACCTAAATGTTAATCCAATGACACAAATGAAATTATTGGATGCACAAGATTGCTTAAAAACCCTAATTGGACATGAATAAGCCTAGGGAGGACGAAAATGACTTAAATGTTCATCCAATGACACAAACACACCTATTGGATACACAAGATTGGTAAAAAACCCTATTTGGACAAGAATCAGCCTAGGGAGGACGAAAATGTCCTAAATGTTCATCCAATGACACAAACACACCTATTGGATGCACAAGATTGGTTAAAAACTCCAATTCGACAAGAATAAGCCTAGGGAGGACGAAAATGACCTAAATGTTCATCCAATGACACAAATGAACTTATTTGATGCACATGATTGGTTAAAAACCCTAATTGGACAAGAATAAGGCTAGGGTGGACGGAAATGACCTAAATGTTCATCCAATGACACAAATGAACTTATTGGATGCACAAGATTGGTTAAAAACCCTAATTGGACAAGAATAATCCTAGGGAGGACGAAAATGACCTAAATGTTCATCCAATGACACAAACACACCTATTGGATGCACAAGATTGGTTAAAAAACCTATTTGGACAAGAATAAGCCTAGGGAGGACGAAAATGACCTAAATGTACATCCAATGACACAAACACACCTATTGGATGCACAAGATTGGTTAAAAACCCTAATTGGACAAGAATAAGCCTAGGGAGGACGAAAATGACTTAAATGTTAATCCCATGACACAAATGGTCTTATTGGATGCACAAGATTGCTTAAAACCCTAATTGGACAAGAATAAGCCTAGGGAGGACGAAAATGACCTAAATGTTCCTCAAAGGACACAAACACACCTATTGGATGCACAAGATTGGTTAAAAACCCTAATTGGACAAGAATAAGCCTAGGGAGGACGAAAATGACCTAAATGTTCATCCAATGAAACAAACACACCTATTGGATGCACAAGATTCGTTAGAAACCCTAATTGGACAAGAATAAGTCTAGGGAGGACGAAAATGACTTAAATGTTCATCCAATGACACAAACACGCCTATTGGATGCACAAGAATGGTAAAAACACTAACTGGACAAGAATAAGCCTAGGGAGGACGAAAATGACCTAAATGTTCAACCAATGACACAGATGAACTTATTGGATGCACAAGATTGGTTAAAAACCCTAACTGGACAATAATAAGCCTAAGGAGGACGAAAATGACCTAAATGTTAATCCAATGACACAAATGAACTTATTGGATGCACAAGATTGCTTAAAAATCCTAATTGGACAAGAATAAGCCTAGGGAGGACGAAAAGTACCTAAATGTTAATCCAATGACACAAATGAACTTATTGGATACACAAGATTGGTTAAAAACCCTAATTGGACAAGAATAAGCCTAGGGAGGAAAAAAAATGACCTAACTTCTCATCCAATGACCCAAACACACCTATTGGATGCACAAGATTGGTGAAAAACCCTAATTGGACAAGAATAAGCCTAGGGAGGACGAAAATGACCTAAATGTTAATCCAATGACACAAATGAACTTATAGGATGCACAAGATTGCTTAAAAACCATAATTCGACAAGAATAAGCCTAGGGAGGACGAAAAGTACCTATAGTTAATCCAATGACACAAATGAACTTATTGGATACACAAGATTTGTTAAAAACCCTAATTGGACAAGAATAAGCCTAGGGAGGACGAAAATGACCTAACTGTTCATCCAATGACACATACACACCTATTGGATGCACAAGATTGGTTAAAAACCCTAATTGCACAAGAATAAGCCTAGGGAGGACGGAAATGACCTAAGTGTTCATCCAATGACACAAATACACCTATTGGATGCTTATGATTGGTTAAAAACCCTAATTGGCCAAGAATAAGCCTAGGGAGGACGAAAACTACTTAAATGTTAATCCAATGACACAAATGAACTTATTGGATGCACAAGATTGCTTAAAACGCTAATTGGACAAGAATAAGCCTAGGGAGGACGAAAATGACCTAAATGTTCATCCAATGACACAAACACACCTATTGGATGCACAAGATTCGTTAGAAACCCTAATTGGACAAGAATAAGCCTAGGGAGGACGAAAATGACCTAAATGTGCATCGATTGACACAAACACACACATTGGATGCACAAGAATGCTTAAAACCCTAATTGGACAAGAATAAGACTAGGGAGGACGAAAATGATCTAAATGTTCATCCAATGACACAAATGAACTTATTGGATGCACAAGATTGGTTTAAAACCCTAATTGGACAATAATCAGCCTAGGGAGGATGAAAATGACCTAAATGTTCATCCAATGACTCAAACACACCTATTGGATGCACAAGATTGGTTTAAAACCCTAATTGGACAACAATAAGCCTAAGGAGGATGAAAATGACCTAAATGTTCATCCAATGACACAAACACACCTATTGCATGCACAAGATTGTTTAAAAACCCTAATTGGACAAGAATCAGCCTAGGGAGGACGAAAATGACCTAAATGTTCATCCAATGACACAAACACACCTATGGGATGCACAAGATTGTTTAAAAACCCTAATTGCACAAGAATAAGCCTAGGGAGGACGAAAATAACCTAAATGTTCATCCAATGACACAAATGAACTTATTGGATGCACAAGATTGCTTAAAACCCTAACTGGACAATAATAAGCCTAAGGAGGACGAAAATGACCTAAATGTTAATCCAATGACACAAATGAACTTATTGGATGCACAAGATTGCTTAAAAATCCTAATTGGACAAGAATAAGCCTAGGGAGGACGAAAAGTACCTAAATGTTAATCCAATGACACAAATGAACTTATTGGATACACAAGATTGGTTAAAAACCCTAATTGGACAAGAATAAGCCTAGGGAGGAAAAAAATGACCTAACTTCTCATCCAATGACCCAAACACACCTATTGGATGCACAAGATTGGTGAAAAACCCTAATTGGACAAGAATAAGCCTAGGGAGGACGAAAATGACCTAAATGTTAATCCAATGACACAAATGAACTTATTGGATACACAAGATTGGTTAAAAACCCTAATTGGACAAGAATAAGCCTAGGGAGGACGAAAATGACCTAACTGTTCATCCAATGACACATACACACCTATTGGATGCACAAGATTGGTTAAAAACCCTAATTGCACAAGAATAAGCCTAGGGAGGACGGAAATGACCTAAGTGTTCATCCAATGACACAAATACACCTATTGGATGCTTATGATTGGTTAAAAACCCTAATTGGCCAAGAATAAGCCTAGGGAGGACGAAAACTACTTAAATGTTAATCCAATGACACAAATGAACTTATTGGATGCACAAGATTGCTTAAAACGCTAATTGGACAAGAATAAGCCTAGGGAGGACGAAAATGACCTAAATGTTCATCCAATGACACAAACACACCTATTGGATGCACAAGATTCGTTAGAAACCCTAATTGGACAAGAATAAGCCTAGGGAGGACGAAAATGACCTAAATGTTCATCCAATGACACAAACACACCTATTGGATGCACAAGATTGGTTAAAAACCCTAACTGGACAAGAATAAGCCTAGGGAGGACAAAAATGACTTAAATCTTAATCCAATGACACAAACGAACTTATTGGATGCACAAGAATGCTTAAAACCCTAATTGGACAAGAATAAGCCTAGGGAGGACGAAAATGACCTAAATGTTCATCAAATGACACAAACACACCTATTGGATGCATAAGATTGGTTAAAAACCCTAATTGGACAAGAATAAGCCTAAGGTGGACGAAAATGACGTAAATGTTCATCGAATGACACAAACACACCTATTGGATGCACAAGATTCGTTAGAAACCCTAATTGGACAAGAATAAGCCTAGGGAGGACGAAAATGACCTAAATGTGCATCCAATGACACAAACACACACATTGATTGCACAAGAATGCTTAAAACCCTAATTGGACAAGAATAAGACTAGGGAGGACAAAAATGACCTAAATGTTCATCCAATGATAAAATCACACCTATTGAATGCACAAGATTGGTTAAAAACCCTAATTGGACAAGAATAAGCCTAGGGAGGACGAAAATGACCTAAATGTTCATCCAATGACACAAATGAACTTATTGGATGCACAAGATAGCTTAAAAACCCTAATTGGACAAGAATAAGCCTAGGGAGGATGAAAATGACCAAAATGTACATCCAATGACACAAATGAACTTATTGGAGGCACAAGATTGGTTAAAAACCCTAATTGGACAAGAATAAGCCTAGGGAGGACGAAGATGACCTAAATGTTCATCCAATGACACAAACACACCTATTGGATGCACAAGATAGCTTAAAAACCCTAATTGGACAAGAATAAGCCTAGGGAGGACGAAAATGACCTAAATGTTCATCCAATGACACAAATGAACTTATTGGATGCACAAGATTGGTTAAAAACCCTAATTGGACAAGAATAAGCCTAGGGAGGATGAAAATCACCTAAATGTTCATCCAATGTCACAAACGCACCTATTGGATGCACAAGATTGGTTAAAAATCCTAATTGGACAAGAATAAGCCTAAGGTGGACGAAAATGACCTAAATGTTCATCCAATGACACAAACACACCTATTGGATGCACAAGAATGGTTAGAAACCCTAATTGGACAAGAATAAGCCTAGGAAGGACGAAAATGACCTAAATGTTCATCCAATGACACAAATGAACTTATTGGATGCACAAGATTGGTTAAAAACCCTAATTGGACAAGAATAAGCCTAGAGAGGACGAAAATGACCTAAATGCTCATCCAATGACGCAAATGAACTTATTGGATGCACAAGATTGGTTAAAAACCCTAATTGGACAAGAATAAGCCTTGGGAGGACGAAAATGACCTAAATATTCATCCAATGACACTAATGAACTTATTGGATGCACAAGATTGGTTAAAAACCCTAATTGGACAAGAATAAGCCTAGGGTGGACGAAAATGACCTAAATGTTCATCCAATGACACAAACACACCTATTGGATGCACAAAATTGGTTAAAAACCCTAATTGGACAAGAATAAGCCTAGGGAGGATGAAAATGACCTAAATGTTCATCCAATGACACAAACGCACCTATTGGATGCACAAGATTGGTTAAAAACCCTAATTGGACAAGAATAAGCCTAAGGTGGACGAAAATGACCTAAATGTTCATCCAATGACACAAACACACCTATTGGATGCACAAGAATGGTTAGAAACCCTAATTGGACAAGAATAAGCCTAGGAAGGACGAAAATGACCTAAATGTTCATCCAATGACACAAATGAACTTATTGGATGCACAAGATTGGTTAAAAACCCTAATTGGACAAGAATAAGCCTAGAGAGGACGAAAATGACCTAAATGTTCATCCAATGACGCAAATGAACTTATTGGATGCACAAGATTGGTTAAAAACCCTAATTGGACAAGAATAAGCCTTGGGAGGACGAAAATGACCTAAATATTCATCCAATGACACTAATGAACTTATTGGATGCACAAGATTGGTTAAAAACCCTAATTGGACAAGAATAAGCCTAGGGAGGACGAAAATGACCTAAATGTTCATCCAATGACACAAACACACCTATTGGATGCACAAGATTGGTTAGAAACCCTAATTGGACAAGAATAAGCCTAGGGAGGATGAAAATGACCTAAATGTAATTCCAATGACACAAACACACCTATTGGATGCACAAGATTGGTTAAAAACCCTAATTGGACAAGAATAAGCCTAGGGAGGACAAAAATCACCTAATTGTTAATCCAATGACACAAATGAACTTATTGGATACACAAGCTTGGTTAAAAACCCTAATTGGACAAGAATAAGCCTAGGGAGGACGAAAATGACCTAAATGTTCATCCAATGACACAAATGAACTTATTGGATGCACAAGATTGGTTAAAAACCCTAATTGGACAAGAATAAGCCTAGGGAGGACGAAAATGACCTAAATGTTCATCCAATGACACAAATGAACTTATTGGATGCACAAGATTGGTTAAAAACCCTAATTGGACAAGAATAAGCCTAGGGAGGACGAAAATGACTGAAATGTTCATCCAATGACACAAATTAACTTATTGGATGCACAAGATTGGTTAAAAACCCTAATTGGACAAGAATAAGCCTAGGGAGGACGAAAATGACCTAAATGTTCATCCAATGACACAAATGAACTTATTGGATGCACAAGATTGGTTAAAAACCCTAATTTGACAAGAATAAGCCTAGGGAGGACGAAAATGACCTAATTGATCATCCAATGACACAAACACACCTATTGGATGCACAAGATTGGTTAAAAACCCTAATTGGACAAGAATAAGCCTAGTGAGGACGAAAATGACCTAATTGATCATCCAATGACACAAATGCACCTATTGGATGCACAAGATTGGTTAAAAACCCTCATTGGACAAGAATATGCCTAGGGAGGACGAAAATGACCTAAATATTAATTCAATGACACAAACAAAGTTATTGGATGCATAAGATTTGTTAAAAACCCTAATTGGACAAGAATTAGTCTAGGGATGACGAAAATGACCTAATTGATCATCCAATGACACAAACACACCTATTGGATGCACAAGATTGGTTAAAAACCCTAATTGGACAAGAATATGCCTAGGGAGGACGAAAATGACCTAATTGATCATCCAATGACACAAACACACCTATTGGATGCACAAGATTGGTTAAAAACCCTAATTGGACAAGAATATGCCTAGGGAGGACAAAAATGACCTAAATATTAATTCAATGACACAAATAAACTTATCGGATGCACAAGATTGGTTAAAAACCCTAATTGGACAAGAATAAGCCTAGGGAGGACGAAAATGACCTAATTGATCATCCAATGACACAAACACACCTATTGGATGCACAAGATTGGTTAAAAACCCTAATTGGACAAGAATATGCCTAGGGAGGACGAAAATGACCTAATTGATCATCCAATGACACAAATGAACTTATTGGATGCACAAGATTAGTTAAAAACCCTAATTGGACAAGAATAAGCTTTGGGAGGACGAAAATTACCTAATTGATCATCCAATGACACAAACACACCTATTGGATGCACAAGATTGGTCTAAAACTCTAAATGAGCAAGAATATGCCTAGGGAGGACGAAAATGACCAAAATGTTAATCCAATGACACAAATGAACGTATTGGATGCACAAGATTGGTTAAAAACCCTAATTGGACAAGAATAAGCCTAGGGAGGACGAAAATGACCTAATTGATCATCCAATGACACAAACACACCTATTGGATGCACAAGATTGGTTAAAAACCCTAATTGGACAAGAATATGCCTAGGGAGGACGAAAATGACCTAATTGATCATCCAATGACACAAATGAACTTATTGGATGCACAAGATTAGTTAAAAACCCTAATTGAACAAGAATAAGCCTAGGGAGGACGACAATAACCTAATTGATCATCCAATGACACAAACACACCTATTGGATGCACAAGATTGGTTAAAAACCCTAATTGGACAAGAATATGCCTAGGGAGGACGAAAATGACCTAATTGATCATCCAATGACACAAACACACCTATTGGATGCACAAGATTGGTTAAAAACCCTAATTGGACAAGAATATGCCTAGGGAGGACGAAAATGACCTAATTGATCATCCAATGACACAAATGAACTTTTGGATGCACAAGATTAGTTAAAAACCCTAATTGGACAAGAATAAGCCTAGGGAGGACGAAAATAACCTAATTGATCATCCAATGACACAAACACACCTATTGGATGCACAAGATTGGTTAAAAACCCTAATTGGACAAGAATATGCCTAGGGAGGACGAAAATGACCTAATTGATCATCCAATGACACAAACACACCTATTGGATGCACAAGATTGGTTAAAAACCCTAATTGGACAAGAATATGCCTAGGGAGGACGAAAATGACCTAATTGATCATCCAATGACACAAATGAACTTATTGGATGCACAAGATTGCTTAAAACCCTAATTGGACAAGAATAAGACTAGGGAGGACGAAAATGACCTAAATGTTCATCCAATGACACAAACACACCTATTGGATGCACAAGATTCGTTAGAAACCCTAATTGGACAAGAATAAGCCTAGGGAGGACGAAAATGACCTAAATGTGCATCCAATGACACAAACACACACATTGATTGCACAAGAATGCTTAAAACCCTAATTGGACAAGAATAAGACTAGGGAGGACAAAAATGACCTAAATGTTCATCCAATGATAAAATCACACCTATTGAATGCACAAGATTGGTTAAAAACCCTAATTGGACAAGAATAAGCTTAGGGAGGACGAAAATGACCTAAATGTTCATCCAATGACACCAATGAACTTATTGGATGCACAAGATAGCTTAAAAACCCTAATTGGACAAGAATAAGCCTAGGGAGGATGAAAATGACCAAAATGTACATCCAATGACACAAATGAACTTATTGGAGGCACAAGATTGGTTAAAAACCCTAATTGGACAAGAATATGCCTAGGGAGGACGAAGATGACCTAAATGTTCATCCAATGACACAAACACACCTATTGGATGCACAAGATAGCTTAAAAACCCTAATTGGACAAGAATAAGCCTAGGGAGGACGAAAATGACCTAAATGTTCATCCAATGACACAAATGAACTTATTGGATGCACAAGATTGGTTAAAAACCCTAATTGGACAAGAATAAGCCTAGGGAGGATGAAAATAACCTAAATGTTCATCCAATGACACAAACGCACCTATTGGATGCACAAGATTGGTTAAAAATCCTAATTGGACAAGAATAAGCCTAAGGTGGACGAAAATGACGTAAATGTTCATCCAATGACACAAACACACCTATTGGATGCACAAGATTGGTTAGAAACCCTAATTGGACAAGAATAAGCCTAGGGAGGACGAAAATGACCTAAATGTTCATCCAATGACACAAACACACACATTGATTGCACAAGAATGCTTAAAACCCTAATTGGACAAGAATAAGACTAGGGAGGACAAAAATGACCTAAATGTTCATCCAATGATAAAATCACACCTATTGAATGCACAAGATTGGTTAAAAACCCTAATTGGACAAGAATAAGCCTAGGGAGGACGAAAATGACCTAAATGTTCATCCAATGACACCAATGAACTTATTGGATGCACAAGATAGCTTAAAAACCCTAATTGGACAAGAATAAGCCTAGGGAGGATGAAAATGACCAAAATGTACATCCAATGACACAAATGAACTTATTGGAGGCACAAGATTGGTTAAAAACCCTAATTGGACAAGAATAAGCCTAGGGAGGACGAAGATGACCTAAATGTTCATCCAATGACACAAACACACCTATTGGATGCACAAGATAGCTTAAAAACCATAATTGGACAAGAATAAGCCTAGGGAGGACGAAAATGACCTAAATGTTCATCCAATGACACAAATGAACTTATTGGATGCACAAGATTGGTTAAAAACCCTAATTGGACAAGAATAAGCCTAGGGAGGATGAAAATCACCTAAATGTTCATCCAATGTCACAAACGCACCTATTGGATGCACAAGATTGGTTAAAAATCCTAATTGGACAAGAATAAGCCTAAGGTGGACGAAAATGACCTAAATGTTCATCCAATGACACAAACACACCTATTGGATGCACAAGAATGGTTAGAAACCCTAATTGGACAAGAATAAGCCTAGGAAGGACGAAAATGACCTAAATGTTCATCCAATGACACAAATGAACTTATTGGATGCACAAGATTGGTTAAAAACCCTAATTGGACAAGAATAAGCCTAGAGAGGACGAAAATGACCTAAATGCTCATCCAATGACGCAAATGAACTTATTGGATGCACAAGATTGGTTAAAAACCCTAATTGGACAAGAATAAGCCTTGGGAGGACGAAAATGACCTAAATATTCATCCAATGACACTAATGAACTTATTGGATGCACAAGATTGGTTAAAAACCCTAATTGGACAAGAATAAGCCTAGGGTGGACGAAAATGACCTAAATGTTCATCCAATGACACAAACACACCTATTGGATGCACAAAATTGGTTAAAAACCCTAATTGGACAAGAATAAGCCTAGGGAGGACGAAAATGACCTAAATGTTCATCTAATGACACAAACACACCTATTGGATGCACAAGATTGGTTAAAAACCTTAACTGGACAAGAATAAGCCTAGGGAGGGCGAAAATGACTTAAATCTAAATCCAATGACACAAATGAACTTATTGGATGCACAAGATTGCTTAAAACCCTAATTGGAATGGAATAAGCCTTGGGAGGACGAAAATGACCTAAATGTTCATCCAATGACACAAATGAACTTATTGGATGCACAAGATTGGTTAAAAACCCTAATTGGACAAGAATAAGCCTAGGGAGGATGAAAATGACCTAAATGTTCATCCAATGACACAAACACACCTATTGGATGCACAAGATTGGTTAAAAACCCTAATTGGACAAGAATAAGCCTAGGGAGGACGAAAATGACCTAAATGTTCATCCAATGACACTAATGAACTTATTGGATGCACAAGATTGGTTAAAAACCCTAATTGGACAAGAATAAGACTAGGGAGGACGAAAATGACCTAAATGTTCTTCCAATGACACAAACACACCTATTGGATGCACAAGATTGGTTAGAAACCCTAATTGGACAAGAATAAGCCTTGGGAGGACGAAAATGACCTAAATGTTCATCCAATGACACAAATGAACTTATTGGATGCACAAGATTGGTTAAAAACCCTAATTGGACAAGAATAAGCCTAGGGAGGACGAAAATGACCTAAATGTTCATCCAATGACACAAATGAACTTATTGGATGCACAAGATTGGTTAAAAACCCTAATTGGACAAGAATAAGCCTAGGGAGGACGAAAATGACTTAAATCTTAATCCAATGACAAAAATGAACTTATTGGATGCACAAGATTGCTTAAAACCCTAATTGCATAAGAATAAGCCTTGGGAGGACGAAAATGACCTAAATGTTCATCAAATGACACAAACACACCTATTGGATGCACAAGATTGGCTTAAAACCCTAATTGGACAAGAATAAGACTAGGGATGACGAAAATGACCTAAATGTTCATCCAATGACACAAACACACCTATTGGATGCACAAGATTGGTTAAAAACCCTAATTGGACAACAATAAGCCTAGGGAGGAGGAAAAGACCTAAATGTTCATCTAATGACACAAACACACCTATTGGATGCACAAGATTGGTTAAAAACCCTAATTGGACAACAATAAGACTAGGGAGGATGAAAATGACCTAAATGTTCATCCAATGACACAAATGAACTTATTGGATGCACAAGATTGGTTAAAAACCCTAATTGGACAAGAATAAGCCTAGGGAGGACGAAAATGACCTAAATGTTCATCCAATGACACAAATGAACTTATTGGATGCACAAGATTGGTTAAAAACCCTAATTGGACAAGAATAAGCCTAGGGAGGACGAAAATGACCTAAATGTTCATCCAATGACACAAATGAACTTATTGGATGCACAAGATTGGTTAAAAACCCTAATTGGACACGAATAAGCCTAGGGAGGACGAAAATGACCCAAATGTTCGTCCAATGACACAAACACACCTATTGGATGCACAAGATTGCATAAAAACCCTAATTGGACAAGAATAAGACTAGGGAGGACGAAAATGACCTAAATGTTCCTCCAATGACACAAACACACCTATTGGATGCACAAGATTGCATAAAAACCCTAATTAGACAATAATAAGACTAGGGAGGACGAAAATGACCTAAATGTTCATCCAATGACACAAATGAACTTATTGGATGCACAAGATTGGTTAAAAACCCTAATTGGACAAGAATAAGCCTAGGGAGGACGAAAATGACCTAAATGTTCATCCAATGACACAAATGAACTTATTGGATGCACAAGATTGGTTAAAAACCCTAATTGGACAAGAATAAGCCTAGGGAGGACGAAAATGACCTAAATGTTCATCCAATGACACAAATATACTTATTGGATGCACAAGATTGGTTAAAAACCCTAATTGGACAAGAATAAGCCTAGGGAGGACGTAAATGACCTAAATGATCCACCAATGACACAAATGAACTTATTGGATGCACAAGGTTGGTTAAAAACCCTAATTGGACAAGAATAAGCCTAGGGAGGACGAAAATGACATAAATGTTCAACCAATGACACAAATGAACTTATTGGATGCACAAGGTTAGTTAAAAACCCTAATTGAACAAGAATAAGCCTAGGGAGGACGAAAATGACCTAAATGTTCATCCAATGACACAAACACACCAATTGGATGCACAAGATTGCATAAAAACCCTAATTGGACAAGAATAAGCCTAGGGAGGACGAAAATGACCTAAATGTTCGTCCAATGATACAAACACACCTATTGGATGCACAAGATTGCATAAAAACCCTAATTGGACAAGAATAAGCCTAGGGAGGACGAAAATGACCTAAATGTTCATCCAATGACACAAATGAACTTATTGGATGCACAAGATTGGTTAAAAACCCTAATTGGACAAGAATAAGCCTAGGGAGGACGTAAATGACCTAAATGTTCATCCAATGACACAAATGAACTTATTGGATGCACATGATTGGTTAAAAACCCTAATTGGACAAGAATAAGCATAGGGAGGACGAAAATGACCTAAATGTTCATCCAATGACACAAACACACATATTGGATGCGCAAGATTGCTTAAAACCCTAATTGGACAAGAATAAGACTAGGGATGACGAAAATGACCTAAATGTTCATCCAATGACACAAATGAACTTATTGGATGCACAAGATTGGTTAAAAACCCTAATTGGACAAGAATAAGCCTAGGGAGGAGGAAAATGACCTAAATGTTCGTCCAATGATACAAACACACCTATTGGATGCACAACATTGCATAAAAACCCTAATTGGACAAGAATAAGACTAGGGAGGACGAAAATGACCTAAATGTTCCTCAAATGACACAAACACACCTATTGGATGCACAAGATTGCATAAAAACCCTAATTGGACAAGAATAAGACTAGGGAGGAAGAAAATGACCTAAATGTTCATCCAATGACACAAATGAACTTATTGGATGCACAAGATTGGTTAAAAACCCTAATTGGACAAGAATAAGCCTAGGGAGGACGAAAATGACCTAAATGTTCGTCCAGTGATACAAACACACCTATTGGATGCACAAGATTGCATAAAATCCTTAATTGGACAAGAATAAGACTAGGAAGGACGAAAATTACCTAAATGTTCCTCCAATGACTCAAACACACCTATTGGATGCACAAGATTGCATAAAAACCCTAATTCGACAAGAATAAGACTAGGGTGGACGAAAATGACCTAAATGTTCCTCAAATGACACAAATGAACTTATTGTATGCACAAGATTGCATAAAAACCCTAATTGGACAAGAATAAGCCTAGGGAGGACGAAAATGACCTAAATGTTTATCCAATGACATAAATGAACTTATTGGATGCACAAGATTGGTTAAAAACCCTAATTGGACAATAATAAGCCTAGGGAGAACGAAAATGACCTAAATGTTCATCCAATGATACAAATGAACTTATTGGATGCACAAGATTGGTTGAAAACCCTAATTGGACAAGAATAAGCCTAGGGAGGACGAAAATGACCTAAATGTTCATCCAATGACACAAATGAACTTATTGGATGCACAAGATTGGTTAAAAACCCTAATTGGACAAGAATAAGCCTAGGGAGGACGAAAATGACCTAAATGTTCGTCCAATGACACAAACACACCTATTGGATGCACAAGATTGCATAAAAACCCTAATTGGACAAGAATAAGATTAGGGAGGACGAAAATGACCTAAATGTTCCTCCAATGACACAAATGAACTTATTGGATGCACAAGATTGGTTGAAAACCCTAATTGGACAAGAATAAGCCTAGGGAGGACGAAAATGACCTAAATGTTCATCCAATGACACAAATGAACTTATTGGATGCACAAGATTGGTTAAAAACTCTAATTGGACAAGAATAAGCCTAGGGAGAACGAAAATGACCTAAATGTTCATCCAATGACACAAATAAATTTATTGGATGCACAAGATTGCATAATAACCCTAATTGGACAAGAATAAGCCTAGGGAGGACGAAAATGACCTAAATGTTCATCCAATGACACAAATGAACTTATTGGATGCACAAGATTGGTTAAAAACCCTAATTGGACAAGAATAAGCCTAGGGAGGACGAAAATGACCTAAATGTTCATCCAATGACATAAATGAACATATTGGATGCACAAGATTGGTTAAAAACCCTAATTGGACAAGAATAAGCCTATGGAGGACGAAAATGACCTAAATGTTCATCCAATGACACAAATGAACTTATTGGATGCACAAGATTGCTTAAAAACCCTAATTGGACAAGAATAAGCCTAGGGAGGACGAAAATGACCTAAATGTTCATCCAATGACACAAATACACCTATTAGATGCACAAGATTGGTTAGAAACCCTAATTGGACAAGAATAAGCCTAGGGAGGACGAAAATGACCTAAATGTTCATCCAATGACACAAACACACCTATTGGATGCACAAGATTGGTTAGAAACCCTAATTGGACAAGAATAAGCCATGGGAGGACGAAAATGACCTAAATGTTAATCCAATGACACAAATGAACTTATTGGATGCACATGATTAGTTAAAAACCCTAATTGGACAAGAATAAGCCTAGGGAGGACGAAAATAACCTAAATGTTCATCAAATGACTAAACACACCTATTGGATGCACAAGATTGGTTAGAAACCCTAATTGGACAAGAATAAGCCTAGGGAGGACGAAAATGACCTAAATGTTCATCCAATGACACAAATGAACTTATTGGATGCACAAGATTGGTTAAAAACCCTAATTGGACAAGAATAAGCCTAGGGAGGACGAAAATGACCTAAATGTTCATCCAATGACACAAACACACCTATTGGATGCACAAGATTGGTTAAAAATCATAATTGGACAAGAATAAGCCTAGGGAGGACGAAAATGACCTAAATGTTCATCCAATGACACAAATGAACTTATTGGATGCACAAGATTGGTTAAAAACCCTAATTGGACAAGAATAAGCTTATGGTGGACGAAAATGAACTAAATGTTCATCCAATGACACAAACACACCTATTGGATGCACAAGATTGGTTAAAAATCATAATTGGACAAAAATAAGCCTAGGGAGGACGAAAATGACCTAAATGTTCATCCAATGACACAAACACACCTATTGGATGCACAAGATTGGTTAGAAACCCTAATTGGACAAGAATAAGCCTAGGGAGGACGAAAATGACCTAAATGTTCATCCAATGACACAAATGAACTTATTGGATGCACAAGATTGGTTAAAAACCCTAATTGGACAAGAATAAGCCTAGGGAGGACGAAAAATGACCTAAATGTTCATCCAATGACACAAATGAACTTATTGGATGAACAAGATTGCTTAAAACCCTAATTGGACAAGAATAAGCCTAGGGAGGACGAAAATGACCTAAATGTTCATCCAATGACACAAATGAACTTATTGGATGCACAAGATTGGTTAAAAACCCTAATTGGACAAGAATAAGCCTTGGGAGGACGAAAATGACATAAATGTTTATCCAATGACACAAACACACCTATTGGATGCACAGGATTGGTTAGAAACCCTAATTGGACAAGAATAAGCCTAGGGAGGACGAAAATGACCTAAATGTTCATCCAATGACACAAATGAACTTATTGGATGCACAAGATTGGTTAAAAACCCTAATTGGACAAGAATAAGCCTAGGGAGGACGAAAATGACCTAAATGTTCATCCAATGACACAAATGAACTTATTGGATGCACAAGATTGGTTAAAAACCCTAATTGGACAAGAATAAGCCTAGGGAGGACGAAAATGACCTAAAGGTTCATCCAATGACACAAATGAACTTATTGGAGGCACAAGATTGGTTAAAAACCCTAATTGGACAAGAATAAGCCTAGGGTGGACGAAAATGACCTAAATGTTTATCCAATGACACAAATGAACTTATTGGATGCACAAGATTGGTTAAAAACCCTAATTGGACAAGAATAAGTCTTGGGAGGACGAAAATGACCTAAATGTTCATCCAATGACACAAATGAACTTATTGGATGCACAAGATTGGTTAAAAACCCTAATTGGACAAGAATAAGCCTAGGGTGGACGAAAATTACCTAAATGTTCATCCAATGACACAAACACACCTATTGGCTGCACAAGATTTGTTAGAAACCCTAATTTGACAAGAATAAGCCTAGGGAGGACGAAATTGACCTAAATGTGCATCCAATGACACAAACACACACATTGATTGCACAAGAATGCTTAAAACCCTAATTGGACAAGAATAAGACTAGGGAGGACGAAAATGACCTAAATGTTCATCCATTGACACAAACACACCTATTGAATGCACAAGATTGGTTAAAAACCCTAATTGGACAAGAATAAGCCTTGGGAGGACGAAAATGACTTAAATGTTTATCCAATGACACAAATGAAGTTGTTGGATGCACAAGATAGCTTAAAAACCCTAATTGGACAAGAATAAACCTATGGAGGATGAAAATGACCTAAATGTATATCCAATGACACAAATGAACATATTGGATGCACAAGAATGGTTAAAACACATAATTGGACAAGAATAAGTCTAGGGAGGATGAAAATGACTTAAATGTTCATCCAATGACACAAACACATCTATTGGATGCACAAGATTGGTTAAAAACCTTAATTGGACAAGAATAAGCCTAGCGAGGACGAAAATGACTTAAATGTTAATCCAATGAAACAAATGAACTTATTGGATGCACAAGATTGGTTAAAAACCCTAATTGGACAAGAATAAGCCTAGGGAGGACGAAAATGACCTAAATGTTCATCCAATGACACAAATGAACTTATTGGATGCACAAGATTGGTTAAAAACCCTAATTGGACAAGAATAAGCCTAGGGAGGACGAAAATGACCTAAATGTTCATCCAATGACACAAACACACCTATTGGATGCACAAGATTGGTTAAAAACCCTAACTGGACAAGAATAAGCTTAGGGACGACGAAAATGACTTAAATCTTAATCCAATGACACAAATGAACTTATTGGATGCACAAGATTGCTTAAAACCCTAATTGGACAAGAATAAGCCTTGGGAGGACGAAAATGACCTAAATGTTCATCAAATGACACAAACACACCTATTGGTTGCACAAGATTGGTTAAAAACCCTAATTGGACAAGAATAAGCCTAGGGAGGACGAAAATGACCTAAATGTTCATCCAATGACACAAACACACCTATTGGATGCACAAGATTCGTTAGAAACCCTAATTGGACAAGAATAAGCCTAGGGAGGACGAAAATGACCTAAATGTGCATCGATTGACACAAACACACACATTGGATGCACAAGAATGCTTAAAACCCTAATTGGACAAGAATAAGACTAGGGAGGACGAAAATGATCTAAATGTTCATCCAATGACACAAATGAACTTATTGGATGCACAAGATTGGTTAAAAACCCTAATTGGACAATAATCAGCCTAGGGAGGATGAAAATGACCTAAATGTTCATCCAATGACTCAAACACACCTATTGGATGCACAAGATTGGTTTAAAACCCTAATTGGACAACAATAAGCCTAAGGAGGATGAAAATGACCTAAATGTTCATCCAATGACACAAACACACCTATTGCATGCACAAGATTGTTTAAAAACCCTAATTGGACAAGAATCAGCCTAGGGAGGACGAAAATGACCTAAATGTTCATCCAATGACACAAACACACCTATGGGATGCACAAGATTGTTTAAAAACCCTAATTGCACAAGAATAAGCCTAGGGAGGACGAAAATAACCTAAATGTTCATCCAATGACACAAATGAACTTATTGGATGCACAAGATTGCTTAAAAATCCTAATTGGACAAGAATAAGCCTAGGGAGGACGAAAAGTACCTAAATGTTAATCCAATGACACAAATGAACTTATTGGATACACAAGATTGGTTAAAAACCCTAATTGGACACGAATAAGCCTAGGGAGGAAAAAAATGACCTAACTTCTCATCCAATGACCCAAACACACCTATTGGATGCACAAGATTGGTGAAAAACCCTAATTGGACAAGAATAAGCCTAGGGAGGACGAAAATGACCTAAATGTTCATCCAATGAAACAAACACACCTATTGGATGCACGAGATTCGTTAGAAACCCTAATTGGACAAGAATAAGTCTAGGGAGGACGTAAATGACTTAAATGTTCAACAAATGACACAAACACAACTATTGGATGCACAAGATTGGTTAAAAACCCTAATTGGACAAGAATTAGCCTAGGGAAGACGAAAATGACCTAAATGTTCATCCAATGACACAAATGAACTTATTGGACGCACAAGATTGCTTAAAAATCATAATTGGACAAGAATAAGCCTAGGGAGGACGAAAATGACCTAAATGTTAATCCAATGACACAAATGAAATTATTGGATGCACAGGATTGCTTAAAAACCCTAATTGGACAAGAATAAGCCTAGGGAGGACGAAAATGACTTAAATGTTCATCCAATGACACAAACACACCTATTGGATACACAAGATTGGTAAAAAAACCCTAATTGGACAAGAATCAACCTAGGGAGGACGAAAATGTCCTAAATGTTCATCCAATGACACAAACACACCTATTGGATGCACAAGATTGGTTAAAAACTCCAATTCGACAAGAATAAGCCTAGGGAGGACGAAAATGACCTAAATGTTCATCCAATGACACAAATGAACTTATTTGATGCACATGATTGGTTAAAAACCCTAATTGGACAAGAATAAGGCTAGGGTGGACGGAAATGACCTAAATGTTCATCCAATGACACAAATGAACTTATTGGATGCACAAGATTGGTTAAAAACCCTAATTGGACAAGAATAATCCTAGGGAGGACGAAAATGACCTAAATGTTCATCCAATGACACAAACACACCTATTGGATGCACAAGATTGGTTAAAAAACCTATTTGGACAAGAATAAGCCTAGGGAGGACGAAAATGACCTAAATGTACATCCAATGACACAAACACACCTATTGGATGCACAAGATTGGTTAAAAACCCTAATTGGACAAGAATAAGCCTAGGGAGGACGAAAATGACTTAAATGTTAATCCCATGACACAAATGGTCTTATTGGATGCACAAGATTGCTTAAAACCCTAATTGGACAAGAATAAGCCTAGGGAGGACGAAAATGACCTAAATGTTCCTCAAAGGACACAAACACACCTATTGGATGCACAAGATTGGTTAAAAACCCTAATTGGACAAGAATAAGCCTAGGGAGGACGAAAATGACCTAAATGTTCATCCAATGAAACAAACACACCTATTGGATGCACAAGATTCGTTAGAAACCCTAATTGGACAAGAATAAGTCTAGGGAGGACGAAAATGACTTAAATGTTCATCCAATGACACAAACACGCCTATTGGATGCACAAGAATGGTAAAAACACTAACTGGACAAGAATAAGCCTAGGGAGGACGAAAATGACCTAAATGTTCAACCAATGACACAGATGAACTTATTGGATGCACAAGATTGGTTAAAAACCCTAACTGGACAATAATAAGCCTAAGGAGGACGAAAATGACCTAAATGTTAATCCAATGACACAAATGAACTTATTGGATGCACAAGATTGCTTAAAAATCCTAATTGGACAAGAATAAGCCTAGGGAGGACGAAAAGTACCTAAATGTTAATCCAATGACACAAATGAACTTATTGGATACACAAGATTGGTTAAAAACCCTAATTGGACAAGAATAAGCCTAGGGAGGAAAAAAATGACCTAACTTCTCATCCAATGACCCAAACACACCTATTGGATGCACAAGATTGGTGAAAAACCCTAATTGGACAAGAATAAGCCTAGGGAGGACGAAAATGACCTAAATGTTAATCCAATGACACAAATGAACTTATAGGATGCACAAGATTGCTTAAAAACCATAATTCGACAAGAATAAGCCTAGGGAGGACGAAAAGTACCTATAGTTAATCCAATGACACAAATGAACTTATTGGATACACAAGATTTGTTAAAAACCCTAATTGGACAAGAATAAGCCTAGGGAGGACGAAAATGACCTAACTGTTCATCCAATGACACATACACACCTATTGGATGCACAAGATTGGTTAAAAACCCTAATTGCACAAGAATAAGCCTAGGGAGGACGGAAATGACCTAAGTGTTCATCCAATGACACAAATACACCTATTGGATGCTTATGATTGGTTAAAAACCCTAATTGGCCAAGAATAAGCCTAGGGAGGACGAAAACTACTTAAATGTTAATCCAATGACACAAATGAACTTATTGGATGCACAAGATTGCTTAAAACGCTAATTGGACAAGAATAAGCCTAGGGAGGACGAAAATGACCTAAATGTTCATCCAATGACACAAACACACCTATTGGATGCACAAGATTCGTTAGAAACCCTAATTGGACAAGAATAAGCCTAGGGAGGACGAAAATGACCTAAATGTTCATCCAATGACACAAACACACCTATTAGATGCACAAGATTGGTTAAAAACCCTAATTGGACAACAATAAGCCTAGGGAGGACGAAAATGACCTAAATGTTCATCTAATTAGACAAGAATAAGCCTAGGGGGGACGAAAATGACTTAAATCTTAATCCAATGACACAAATGAACTTATTGGATGCACAAGATTGCTTAAAACCCTAATTGGAAAAGAATTAGACTAGGGAGGACGAAAATGAGCTAAATGTTCATCCAATGACACAAACACACCTATTGGATGCACAAGATTGGTTAAAAACCCTAATTGGACAACAATAAGCCTAGGGAGGATGAAAATGACCTAAATGTTCATCTAATGACACAAACACACCTATTGGATGCACAAGATTGGTTAAAAACCCTAATTGCACAAAACTAAGCCTAGGGAGGACGAAAATGACCTAAATGTTCATCCAATGACACAAACACACCTATTGGATGCACAAGATTCGTTAGAAACCCTAATTGGACAAGAATAAGCCTAGGGAGGACGAAAATGACCTAAATGTTGATCCAAAGACACAAACACACCTATTGGATGCACAAGATTGGTTAGAAACCCTAATTAGACAAGAATAAGCGTAGGGAGAACGAAAATGACTTAAATCTTAATCCAATGACACAAATGAACTTATTGGATGCACATGATTGCGTAAAACCCTAATTGGACAAGAATAAGACTAGGGAGGATGAAAATGACCTAAATGTTCATCCAATGACACAAACACACCTATTGGATGCACAAGATTGGTTAAAAACCCTAATTGGACAACAATAAGCCTAGGGAGGATGAAAATGACCTAAATGTTCATCTAATGACACAAACACACCTACTGGATGCACAAGATTGGTTAAAAACCCTAATTGGACAACAATAAGCCTAGGGAGGATGAAAATGACCTAAATGTTCATCTAATGACACAAACACACCTATTGGATGCACAAGATTGGTTAAAAACCCTAATTGCACAAAACTAAGCCTAGGGAGGACGAAAATAACTTAAATTTTCATCCAATGACACAAATGAACTTATTGGATGCACAAGATTGGTTAAAAACCCTAATTGGACAAGAATAAGCCTAGGGAGGACGAAAATGACCTAAATGTTCATCCAATGACACAAATGAACTTATTGGATGCACAAGATTGGTTAAAAACCCTAATTGGACAAGAATAAGCCTAGGGAGGACAAAAATAACCTAAATGTTCATCCAATGACACAAACACACCTATTGGATGCACAAGATTGGTTAGAAACCCTAATTGGACAAGAATAAGCCTAGGGAGGACGAAAATGACCTAAATGTTCATCCAATGACACAAACACACCTATGGGATGCACAAGATTGGTTAAAAACCCTAATTGGACAAGAATAAGCCTAGGGAGGACGAAAATGACCTAAATGTTCATCCAATGACACAAATGAACTTATTGGATGCACAAGATTGGTTAAAAACCCTAATTGGACAAGAATAAGCCTAGGGAGGACGAAAATGACCTAAATGTTCATCCAATGACACAAACGCACTTATTGGATGCACAAGATTGGTTAGAAACCCTAATTGGACAAGAATAAGCCTAGGGAGGACGAAAATGACCTAAATGTTCATCCAATGACACAAATGAACTTATTGGATGCACAAGATTGGTTAAAAACCCTAATTGGACAAGAATAAGCCTAGGGAGGACGAAAATGACCTAAATGTTCATCCAATGACACAAACACACCTTTTGGATGCACAAGATTGGTTAGAAACCCTAATTGGACAAGAATAAGCCTAGGGAGGACGAAAATGACCTAAATGTTCATCCAATGACACAAATGAACTTATTGGATGCACAAGATTGGTTAAAAACCCTAATTGGACAAGAATAAGCCTAGGGAGGACGAAAATGACCTAAATGTTAATCCAATGACACAAACACACCTATTGGATGCACAAGATTGGTTAAAAACCCTTATTGGACAAGAATAAGCCTAGATAGGACGAAAATGACCTAAATGTTCATCCAATGACACAAATGAACTTATTGGTTGCACAAGATTGGTTAAAAACCCTAATTGGACAAGAATAAGCCTAGGGAGGACGAAAATGACCTAAATGTTCATCCAATGACACAAACACACCTATTGGATGCACAAGATTGGTTACAAACCCTAATTGGACAAGAATAAGCCTAGGGAGGACGAAAAGTACCTAAATGTTTATCCAATGACACAAATGAACTTATTGGATACTCAAGATTGGTTAAAAACCCTAATTGGACAAGAATAAGCCTAGGGAGGACGAAAATGACCTAACTGTTCATCCAATGAAACAAACACACCTATTGGATGTACAAGATTCGTTAGAAACCCTAATTGGACAAGAATAAGTCTAGGGAGGACGTAAATGACTTAAATGTTCATCAAATGACACAAACACAACTATTGGATGCACAAGATTGGTTAAAAACCCTAATTGGACAAGAATAAGCCTAGGGAGGACGAAAATGACCTAAATGTTAATCCAATGACACAAATGAAATTATTGGATGCACAAGATTGCTTAAAAACCCTAATTTGACAAGAATAAGCCTAGGGAGGACGAAAATGAATTAAATGTTCATCCAATGACACAAACACACCTATTGGATACACAAGATTGGTTAAAAACCCTAATTGGACAAGAATCAGCCTAGGGAGGACGAAAATGACCTAAATGTTCATCCAATGACACAAACACACCTATTGGATGCACAAGATTGGTTAAAAACTCTAATTCGACAAGAATAAGCCTAGGGAGGACGAAAATGACCTAAATGTTCATCCAATGACACAAATGAACTTATTTGATGCACAAGATTGGTTAAAAACCCTAATTGGACAAGAATAAGGCTAGGGTGGACGGAAATGACCTAAATGTTCATCCAATGACACAAATGAACTTATTGGATGCACAAGATTGGTTAAAAACCCTAATTGGACAAGAATAAGCCTAGGGAGGACGAAAATGACTTAAATGTTAATCCCATGACACAAACGAACTTATTGGATGCAAAAGATTGCTTAAAACCCTAATTGGACAAGAATAAGCCTAGGGAGGACGAAAATAACCTAAATGTTCCTCAAATGACACAAACACACCTATTGGATGCACAAGATTGGTTAAAAACCCTAATTGGACAAGAATAAGCCTAGGGAGGACGAAAAGTACCTAAATGTTTATCCAATGACACAAATGAACTTATTGGATACACAAGATCGGTTAAAAACCCTAATTGGACAAGAATAAGCCTAGGGAGGACAAAAATGACCTAACTGTTCATCCAATGACACAAACACACCTATTGGATGCACAAGATTGGTTAGTAACCCAAATTGGACAAGAATAAGCCTAGGGAGGACGAAAATGACCTAATTGTTCATCCAACGACACAAACACACCTATTGGATGCACAAGATTGGTTACAAACCCTAATTGGACAAGAATAAGCCTAGGGAGGACGAAAATGACCTAAACGTTGATCCAATGACACAAATGAACTTATTGCATGCACAAGATAGGTAAAAAAACCCTAATTGGACAAGAATAAGCCTAGGGAGGACGAAAAGTACCTAAATGTTTATCCAATGACACAAATGAACTTATTGGATACTCAAGATTGGTTAAAAACCCTAATTGGACAAGAATAAGCCTAGAAGGACGAAAATGACCTAACTGTTCATCCAATGACCAAACACACCTATTGGATGCACAAGATTGGTTAAAAATCCTAATTGGACAAGAATAAGCCTAGGTAGGACGAAAATGACTTAAATGTTAATCCAATGACACAAATGAACTTATTGGATGCACAAGATTGCTTAAAACCCTAATTGGACAAGAATAAGCCTAGGGAGATCGAAAATGACTTAAATGTTAATCCCATGACACAAATGAACTTATTGGATGCACAAGATTGCTTAAAACCCTAATTGGACAAGAATAAGCCTAGGGAGGACGAAAATGACCTAAATGTTCATCCAATGAAACAAACACACCTATTGGATGCACGAGATTCGTTAGAAACCCTAATTGGACAAGAATAAGTCTAGGGAGGACGTAAATGACTTAAATGTTCAACAAATGACACAAACACAACTATTGGATGCACAAGATTGGTTAAAAACCCTAATTGGACAAGAATTAGCCTAGGGAAGACGAAAATGACCTAAATGTTCATCCAATGACACAAATGAACTTATTGGACGCACAAGATTGCTTAAAAATCATAATTGGACAAGAATAAGCCTAGGGAGGACGAAAATGACCTAAATGTTAATCCAATGACACAAATGAAATTATTGGATGCACAGGATTGCTTAAAAACCCTAATTGGACAAGAATAAGCCTAGGGAGGATGAAAATGACTTAAATGTTCATCCAATGACACAAACACACCTATTGGATACACAAGATTGGTAAAAAACCCTAATTGGACAAGAATCAGCCTAGGGAGGACGAAAATGTCCTAAATGTTCATCCAATGACACAAACACACCTATTGGATGCACAAGATTGGTTAAAAACTCCAATTCGACAAGAATAAGCCTAGGGAGGACGAAAATGACCTAAATGTTCATCCAATGACACAAATGAACTTATTTGATGCACATGATTGGTTAAAAACCCTAATTGGACAAGAATAAGGCTAGGGTGGACGGAAATGACCTAAATGTTCATCCAATGACACAAATGAACTTATTGGATGCACAAGATTGGTTAAAAACCCTAATTGGACAAGAATAATCCTAGGGAGGACGAAAATGACCTAAATGTTCATCCAATGACACAAACACACCTATTGGATGCACAAGATTGGTTAAAAAACCTATTTGGACAAGAATAAGCCTAGGGAGGACGAAAATGACCTAAATGTACATCCAATGACACAAACACACATATTGGATGCACAAGATTGGTTAAAAACCCTAATTGGACAAGAATAAGCCTAGGGAGGACGAAAATGACTTAAATGTTAATCCCATGACACAAATGGTCTTATTGGATGCACAAGATTGCTTAAAACCCTAATTGGACAAGAGTAAGCCTAGGGAGGACGAAAATGACCTAAATGTTCCTCAAATGACACAAACACACCTATTGGATGCACAAGATTGGTTAAAAACCCTAATTGGACAAGAATAAGCCTAGGGAGGACGAAAATGACCTAAATGTTCATCCAATGAAACAAACACACCTATTGGATGCACAAGATTCGTTAGAAACCCTAATTGGACAAGAATAAGTCTAGAGAGGACGAAAATGACTTAAATGTTCATCCAATGACACAAACACGCCTATTGGATGCACAAGATTGGTTAAAAACCCTAACTGGACAAGATTAAGCCTAGGGAGGACGATAATGACCTAAATGTTCATTCAATGACACAAACACACCTATTTAATGCACAAGATTTGTTTCAAACCCTAATTGGACAAGAATAAGCCTAGGGTGGACGAAAATGACCTAAATGTTAATCCAATGACACAAATGAACTTATTCGATGCACAAGATTGCTTAAAAACCCTAATTGGACAAGAATAAGCCTAGGGAGGACGAAAATGACCTAAATGTTCATCCAATGACACAAACACACCTATTGGATGCACAAGATTGGTTAGAAACCCAAATTGGACAAGAATAAGCCTAGGGAGGACGAAAATGACCTAAATGTTCATCCAATGACACAAACACACCTATTGGATGTACAAGATTGCTTAAAAACCTTTATTGGACAAGAATAAGGCTAGGGTGGACGAAAATGACCTAAATGTTCATCCAATGACACAAATGAACTTGTTGGCTGCAGAAGATTGGTTAAAAACCCTAATTCGACAAGAATAAGCCTAGTTAGGACGAAAATGACCTAAATGTTCATCCAATGACACAAATGAACTTATTTGATGCACAAGATTGCTTAAAAACCCTAATTGGACAAGAATAAGCCTAGGGAGGACGAAAATGACCTAAATGTTCATCCAATGACACAAATGAACTTATTGGATGCACAAGATTGGTTAAAAACCCTAATTGGACAAGAATAAGCCTTGGGAGGACGAAAATGACCTAAATGTTCATCCAATGACACAAATGAACTTATTGGATGCACAAGATTGGTTAAAAAGCCTAATTGGACAAGAATAAGCCTAGGGAAGACGAAAAATGACCTAAATGTTCATCCAATGACACAAATGAACTTATTGGATGCACAAGATTGCTTAAAACCCTAATTGGACAAGAATAAGCCTAGGGAGGACGAAAATGACCTAAATGTTCATCCAATGACACAAATGAACTTATTGGATGCACAAGATTGGTTAAAAACCCTAATTGGACAAGAATAAGCCTAGGGAGGACGAAAATGACCTAAATGTTCATCCAATGACACAAATGTAATTATTGGATGCACAAGATTGCTTAAAACCCTAATTGGACAAGAATTAGACTAGGGAGGACGAAAATGACCTAAATGTTCATCCAATGACACAAACACACCTATTGGATGCACAAGATTGGTTAGAAACCCTAATTGAACAAGAATAAGCCTAGGGAGGACGAAAATGACCTAAATGTTCATCCAATGACACAAATGAACTTATTGGATGCACAAGATTGCATAAAAACCCTAATTGGACAAGAATAAGCCTAGGGAGGACGAAAATGACCTAAATGTTCATCGAATGACACAAATGAACTTATTGGATGCACAAGATTGCTTAAAAACCCTAATTGGACAAGAATAAGCCTAGGGAGGACGAAAATGACCTAAATGTTCATCCAATGACACAAACACACCTATTGGATGCACAAGATTGGTTAAAAACCCTAATTGGACAAGAATAAGCCTAGGGAGGACGAAAATGACCTAAATGTTCATCCAATGACACAAATGAACTTATTGGATGCACAAGATTGGTTAAAAACCCTAATTGGACAAGAATAAGCCTAGGGAGGACGAAAATGACCTAAATGTTCATCCAATGACACAAGCACACCAATTGGATGCACAAGATTGGTTAGAAACCCTAATTGGACAAGAATAAACCTAGGGAGGATGAAAATGACCTAAATATTCATCCAATGACACAAATGAACTTATTGGATGCACAAGATTGCTTAAAACCCTAATTGGAAAAGAATAAGCCTAGGGAGGACGAAAATGACCTAAATGTTCATCCAATGACACAAACACACCTATTGGATGCACAAGATTGGTTAAAAACCCTAATTGGACAAGAATAAGCCTAGGGAGGACGAAAATGACCTAAATGTTCATCCAATGACACAAATGAACTTATTGGATGCACAAGATTGGTTAAAAACCCTAATTGGACAAGAATAAGCCTAGGGAGGACGTAAATGACATAAATGTTCGTCCAATGACACAAACACACATATTGGATGCACAAGATTGCTTAAAACCCTAATTGGACAAGAATAAGACTAGGGAGGACGAAAATGACCTAAATGTTCATCCAATGACACAAATGAACTTATTGGATGCACAAGATTGGTTAAAAACCCTAATTGGACAAGAATAAGCCTAGGGAGGACGAAAATGACCTAAATGTTCATCCAATGACACAAATGAACTTATTGGATGCACAAGATTGGTTAAAAACCCTAATTGGACAAGAATAAGCCTAGGGAGGACGAAAATGACTGAAATGTTCATCCAATGACACAAATTAACTTATTGGATGCACAAGATTGGTTAAAAACCCTAATTGGACAAGAATAAGCCTAGGGAGGACGAAAATGACCTAAATGTTCATCCAATGACACAAATGAACTTATTGGATGCACAAGATTGGTTAAAAACCCTAATTGGACAAGAATAAGCCTAGGGAGGACGAAAATGACCAAAATGTTCATCAAATGACACAAATGAACTTATTGGATGCACAAGATTGGTTAAAAACCCTAATTGGACAAGAATAAGCCTAGGGAGGACGAAAATGACCTAAATGTTCATCCAATGACACAAATGAACTTATTGGATGCACAAGATTGGTTAAAAGTCCTAATTGGACAAGAATAAGCCTAGGGAGGACGAAAATGACCTAAATGTTCATCCAATGACACAAATGAACTTATTGGATGCACAAGATTGGTTAAAAACCCTAATTGGACAAGAATAAGCCTAGGGAGGACGAAAATGACCTAAATGTTCATCCAATGACACAAATGAACTTATTGGATGCACAAGATTGGTTAAAAACCCTAATTAGACAAGAATAAGCCTAGGGAGGACGAAAATGACCTAAATGTTCGTCCAACGACACAAACACACCTATTGGATACACAAGATTGCATAAAAACCCTAATTGGACAAGAATAAGCCTAGGGAGGACGAAAATGACCTAAATGTTCATCCAATGACACAAATGAACTTATTGGATGCACAAGATTGGTTAAAAACCCTAATTGGACAAGAATAAGCCTAGGGAGGACGAAAACGACTTAAATGTTCATCCAGTGACACACTTGAACTTATTGGATGCACAAGATTGCTTAAAAACCCTAATTGGACAAGAATAAGCCTAGGGAGGACGAAAATGACCTAAATGTTCATCCAATGACACAAATACACCTATTGGATGCACAGGATTGGTTAGAAACCCTAATTGGACAAGAATAAGCCTAGGGAGGACGAAAATGACCTAAATGTTCATCCAATGACACAAATGAACTTATTGGATGCACAAGATTGGTTAAAAACCCTAATTGGACAAGAATAAGCCTAGGGAGGACGAAAATGACCTAAATGTTCATCCAATGACACAAATGAACTTATTGGATGCACAAGATTGGTTAAAAACCCTAATTGGACAAGAATAAGCCTAGGGAGGTCGAAAATGACCTAAATATTCATCCAATGACACAAACACACCTATTGGATGCACAAGATTGCTTAAAAACCCTAATTGGACAAGAATAAGCCTAGGGAGGACGAAAATGACCTAAATGTTCATCCAATGACACAAATGAACTTATTGGATGCACAAGATTGCTTAAAAACCCTAATTGGACAAGAATAAGCCTAGGGAGGACGAAAATGACCTAAATGTTCATCCAATGACACAAATAAACCTATTGGATGCGCAAGATTGGTTAGAAACCCTAATTGGACAAGAATAAGCCTAGGGAGGACGAAAATGACCTAAATGTTCATCCAATGACACAAATGAACTTATTGGATGCACAAGATTGGTTAAAAACCCTAATTGGACAAGAATAAGCCTAGGGAGGACGAAAAATGACCTAAATGTTCATCCAATGACACAAATGAACTTATTGGATGCACAAGATTGGTTAAAAACCCTAATTGGACAAGAATAAGCTTATGGTGGACGAAAATGAACTAAATGTTCATCCAATGACACAAACACACCTATTGGATGCACAAGATTGGTTAAAAATCATAATTGGACAAGAATAAGCCTAGGGAGGACGAAAATGACCTAAATGTTCATCCAATGACACAAATGAACTTATTGGATGCACAAGATTGGTTAAAAACCCTAATTGGACAAGAATAAGCTTATGGTGGACGAAAATGAACTAAATGTTCATCCAATGACACAAACACACCTATTGGATGCACAAGATTGGTTAAAAATCATAATTGGACAAAAATAAGCCTAGGGAGGACGAAAATGACCTAAATGTTCATCCAATGACACAAACACACCTATTGGATGCACAAGATTGGTTAGAAACCCTAATTGGACAAGAATAAGCCTAGGGAGGACGAAAATGACCTAAATGTTCATCCAATGACACAAATGAACTTATTGGATGCACAAGATTGGTTAAAAACCCTAATTGGACAAGAATAAGCCTAGGGAGGACGAAAAATGACCTAAATGTTCATCCAATGACACAAATGAACTTATTGGATGAACAAGATTGCTTAAAACCCTAATTGGACAAGAATAAGCCTAGGGAGGACGAAAATGACCTAAATGTTCATCCAATGACACAAATGAACTTATTGGATGCACAAGATTGGTTAAAAACCCTAATTGGACAAGAATAAGCCTTGGGAGGACGAAAATGACATAAATGTTTATCCAATGACACAAACACACCTATTGGATGCACAGGATTGGTTAGAAACCCTAATTGGACAAGAATAAGCCTAGGGAGGACGAAAATGACCTAAATGTTCATCCAATGACACAAATGAACTTATTGGATGCACAAGATTGGTTAAAAACCCTAATTGGACAAGAATAAGCCTAGGGAGGACGAAAATGACCTAAATGTTCATCCAATGACACAAATGAACTTATTGGATGCACAAGATTGGTTAAAAACCCTAATTGGACAAGAATAAGCCTAGGGAGGACCAAAATGACCTAAATGTTCATCCAACGACACAAATGAACTTATTGAATGCACAAGATTGGTTAAAAACCTTAATTGGACAAGAATAAGCCTAGGGAGGACGAAAATGACCTAAATGTTCATCCAATGACACAAATGAACTTATTGGATGCACAAGATTGCTTAAAAACCCTAATTGGACAAGAATAAGCCTAGTGAGGACGAAAATGACCTAAATGTTCATCCAATGACACAAATACACCTATTAGATGCACAAGATTGGTTAAAAACCCTAATTGGACAAGAATAAGCCTAGGGAGGACGAAAATGACCTAAATGTTCATCCAATGACACAAATGAACTTATTGGATACACAAGATTGCTTAAAAACCCTAATTGGACAAGAATAAGCCTAGGGAGGACGAAAATGACCTAAATGTTCATCCAATGACACAAATACACCTATTGGATGCACAAGATTGGCTAGAAACCCTAATTGGACAAGAATAAGCCTAGGGAGGACGAAAATGACTTAAATGTTAATCCAATGACACAAATGAACTTATTGGATGCACTAGATTGCTTAAAAACCCTAATTGGACAAGAATAAGCCTAGGGAGGACGAAAATGACCTAAATGTTCATCCAATGACACAAACACACCTATTGGATGCACAAGATTGGTTACAAACCCTAATTGGACAAGAATAAGCCTAGGGAGGACGAAAAGTACCTAAATGTTTATCCAATGACACAAATGAACTTATTGGATACTCAAGATTGGTTAAAAACCCTAATTGGACAAGAATAAGCCTAGGGAGGACGAAAATGACCTAACTGTTCATCCAATGAAACAAACACACCTATTGGATGTACAAGATTCGTTAGAAACCCTAATTGGACAAGAATAAGTCTAGGGAGGACGTAAATGACTTAAATGTTCATCAAATGACACAAACACAACTATTGGATGCACAAGATTGGTTAAAAACCCTAATTGGACAAGAATAAGCCTAGGGAGGACGAAAATGACCTAAATGTTAATCCAATGACACAAATGAAATTATTGGATGCACAAGATTGCTTAAAAACCCTAATTTGACAAGAATAAGCCTAGGGAGGACGAAAATGAATTAAATGTTCATCCAATGACACAAACACACCTATTGGATACACAAGATTGGTTAAAAACCCTAATTGGACAAGAATCAGCCTAGGGAGGACGAAAATGACCTAAATGTTCATCCAATGACACAAACACACCTATTGGATGCACAAGATTGGTTAAAAACTCTAATTCGACAAGAATAAGCCTAGGGAGGACGAAAATGACCTAAATGTTCATCCAATGACACAAATGAACTTATTTGATGCACAAGATTGGTTAAAAACCCTAATTGGACAAGAATAAGGCTAGGGTGGACGGAAATGACCTAAATGTTCATCCAATGACACAAATGAACTTATTGGATGCACAAGATTGGTTAAAAACCCTAATTGGACAAGAATAAGCCTAGGGAGGACGAAAATGACTTAAATGTTAATCCCATGACACAAACGAACTTATTGGATGCAAAAGATTGCTTAAAACCCTAATTGGACAAGAATAAGCCTAGGGAGGACGAAAATAACCTAAATGTTCCTCAAATGACACAAACACACCTATTGGATGCACAAGATTGGTTAAAAACCCTAATTGGACAAGAATAAGCCTAGGGAGGACGAAAAGTACCTAAATGTTTATCCAATGACACAAATGAACTTATTGGA
>JBBPBR010000754.1:5461-33942 GCA_037974775.1 Cicer pinnatifidum
CTCCCTAGGCTTATTCTTGTCCCCTTAGGGTTTTTAACCAATCTTGTGCATCCAATAGGTGTGTTTGTGTCATTGGATGATCATTTAGGTCATTTTCGTCCTCCCTAGGCTTATTCTTGTCCAATTAGGGTTTTTAACCAATCTTGTGCATCCAATAGGTGTGTTTGTGTCATTGTATGAACATTTAGGTCATTATCGTCCTCCCTAGGCTTATTCTTGTCCAATTAGGGTTTTTAACCAATCTTGTGCATCCAATAAGTTCGTTTGTGTCATTGTATGATTTAGGTCATTTTCGTCCTCCCTAGTCTTATTCTTGTCCAAATAGGGTTTTAAGCATTCTTGTGCAATCATTGTGTGTGTTTGTGTCATTGGATGCACAATTAGGGCATTTTCGTCCTCCCTAGTCTTATTCTTGTCCAATTAGGGTTTCTAACGAATCTTGTGCATCCAATAGGTGTGTTTGTGTCATTGGATGAACATTTAGGTCATTTTCGTCCTCCCTAGTCTTATTCTTGTCCAATTTGGGTTTTAAGCATTCTTGTGCATCCAATGTGTGTGTTTGTGTCATTGGAGGCACATTTAGGTCATTTTCGTCCTCCGTAGGCTTATTCTTGTCCAATTAGGGTTTCTATCGAATCTTGTGCATCCAATAGATGTGTTTGTGTCATTGGATGAACATTTAGGTCATTTTCGTCCTCCCTAGCTTATTCTTGTCCAATAAGGGTTTTTAACCAATCTTGTGCATCCAATAAGTTCATTTGTGTCATTTGATGAACATTTAGGTCATTTTCGTCCTCCCTAGGCTTATTCTTGTCCAATTAGGGTTTTAAGCTATCTTGTGCAACCAATAACTTCATTTGTGTCATTGGATGAACATTTAGGTCATTTTCGTCCTCCCTAGGCTTATTCTTGTCCAATTAGGGTTTCTAACGAATCTTGTGCATCCAATAGGAGTGTTTGTGTCATTGGATGAACATTTAGGTCATTTTCGTCCTCCCTAGGCTTATTCTTGTCCAATTAGGGTTTTTAACCAATCTTGTGCATCCAATAGGTGTGTTTGTGTCATTTGATGAACATTTAGGTAATTTTCGTCCTCCCAAGGCTTATTCTTGTCCAATTAGGGTTTTAAGCAATCTTGTGCATCCAATAAGTTCATTTGTGTCATTGGATTAAGATTTAAGTCATTTTCGTCCTCCCTAGGCTTATTCTTGTCCAATTAGGGTTTCTAACCAATCTTGTGCATCCAATAGGTGTATTTGTGTCATTGGATGAACATTTAGGTCATTTTCGTCCTCCCTAGGCTTATTCTTGTCCAGTTACGGTTTTTAAGCAATCTTGTGCATCCAATAAGTTCATTTGTGTCATTGGATGAACATTTAGGTCATTTTCGTCCTCCCTAGGCTTATTCTTGTCCAATTAGGGTTTTTAACCAATCTTGTGCATCCAATAGGTGTGTTTGTGTCATTGGATGAACATTTAGGTCATTTTCTCCTCCCTAGTCTTATTCTTGTCCAATCAGGGTTTTAAGCAATCTTGTGCATCCAATAAGTTCATTTGTGTCATTGGATGAACATTTAGGTCATTTTTCGTCCTCCCTATGCTTATTCTTGTCCAATTAGGGTTTTTAAGCAATCTTGTGCATCCAATAAGTTCATTTGTGTCATTGGATGAACATTTAGGTCATTTTCGTCCTCCCTAGGCTTATTCTTGTCCAATTAAAGTTTTTAACCAATCTTGTGCATCCAATAGGAGTGTTTGTGTCATTGGATGAACATTTAGGTCATTTTCGTCCTCCCTAGGCTTATTCTTGTCCAATTAGGGTTTTTAACCAATCTTGTGCATCCAATAAGTTCATTTGTGTCATTGGATGAACATTTAGGTCATTTTCGTCCTCCCTAGGCTTATTCTTGTCCAATTAGGGTTTTCAACCCATCTTGTGCATCCAATAAGTTCATTTGTGTCATTGGATGAACATTTAGGTCATTTTCGTCCTCCCTAGGCTTATTCTTGTCCAATTAGGGTTTTTAACCAATCTTGTGCATCCAATAAGTTCATTTGTGTCATTGGATGAACATTTAGGTCATTTTCGTCCTTCCTAGGCTTATTCTTGTCCAATTAGAGTTTTTAACCAATCTTGTGCATCCAATAGGTGTGTTTGTGTCATTGGATGAACATTTAGGTCATTTTCGTCCTCCCTAGGCTTATTCTTGTCCAATTAGGGTTTTTAACCAATCTTGTGCATCCAATAAGTTCATTTGTGTCATTGGATGAACATTTAGGTCATTTTCGTCCTCCTTAGTCTTATTCTTGTCCAATTAGGGTTTTTAACCAATCTTGGGCATCCCATAAGTTCATTTGTGTCATTGGATGAATAGTTAGGTCATTTTCGTCCTCCCTAGGCTTATTCTTGTCAAATTAGGGTTTCTAACAAATCGTGTGCATCCAATAGGTGTGTTTGTGTCATTGGATGAACATTTAGGTAATTTTCGTCCTCCCTAGGCATATTCTTGTCCAATTAGGGTTTCTAACCAATCTTGTGCATCCAATAGGTGTGTTTGTGTCATTTGATGAACATTTAGGTCATTTTCGTCCTCCCTAGGCTTATTCTTGTCCAATTAGGGTTTTTAACCAATCTTGTGCATCCAATAAGTTCATTTGAGTCATTGGATGAACATTTAGGTCATTTTCGTCCTCCCTAGGCTTATTCTTGTCCAATTAGGGTTTTTAACCAATCTTGTGCATCCAATAAGTTCATTTGTGTCATTGGATGAACATTTAGGTCATTTTCGTCCTCCCTATTCTTATTCTTGTCCAATTAGGGTTTTTATGCAATCTTGTGCATCCAATAGGTGTGTTTGTTTCATTGGACGAACATTTAAGTCATTTTCGTCCTCCCTAGGCTTATTCTTGTCCAGTTAGGGTTTTTAACCAATCTTGTGCATCCAATAAGTTCATTTGTGTCATTCGATGAACATTTAGGTCATTTTCGTCCTCCATAGGCTTATTCTTGTCTAATTAGGGTTTTTAACCAATCTTGTGCATCCAATAAGTTCATTTGTGTCATTGGATGAACATTTAGGTCATTTTCGTCCTCCCTAGGCTTATTCTTGTCCAATTAGGGTTTTTAACCAATCTTGTGCATCCAATAAGTTCATTTGTGTCATTGGATGAACATTTAGGTCATTTTCGTCCTCCCTAGGCTTATTCTTGTCCAATTAGGGTTTTAACCCAATCTTGTGCATCCAATAAGTTCATTTGTGTCATTGGATGAACATTTAGGTCATTTTCGTCCTCCCTAGGCTTATTCTTGTCCAATTAGGGTTTTTAACCAATCTTGTGCATCCAATAAGTTCATTTGTGTCATTGGATGAACATTTAGGTCATTTTCTTCCTCCCTAGGCTTATTCTTGTCCAATTAGGGTTTTTAACCAATCTTGTGCATCCAATAGGTGTGTTTGTGTCATTGGACGAACATTTAGGTCATTTTCGTCCTCCCTAGGCTAATTCTTGTCCAATTAGGGTTTTTAACCAATCTTGTGCATCCAATAAGTTCATTTGTGTCATTGGATGAACATTTAGGTCATTTTCGTCCTCCCTAGGCTTATTCTTGTCCAATTAGGGTTTTTAACCAATCTTGTGCATCCAATAAGTTCATTTGTGTCATTGGATGAACATTTAGGTCATTTTCGTCCTCCCTAGGCTTATTCTTGTCCAATTAGGATTTTTAACCAATCTTGTGCATCCAATAGGTGTTTGTGTCATTGGAGGAACATTTAAGTCATTTTCGTCCTCCCTAGTCTTATTCTTGTCCAATTAGCGTTTTTATGCAATCTTTTGCATCCAATAGGTGTGTTTGTGTCATTGGACGAACATTTAGGTCATTTTCGTCGTCCCTAGGCTTATTCTTGTCCAATTAGGGTTTCTAACCAATCTTGTGCATCCAATAAGTTCATTTGTGTCATTGGATGAACATTTAGGTCATTTTCGTCCTCCCTAGGCTTATTCTTGTCCAATTAGGGTTTTTAACCAATCTTGTGCATCCAATAAGTTCATTTGTGTCATTGGATGAACATTTAGGTCATTTTCGTCCTCCCTAGGCTTATTCTTGTCCAATTAGGGTTTTTAACCAATCTTGTGCATCCAATAAGTTCATTTGTGTCATTGGATGAACATTTAGGTCATTTTCGTCATCCCTAGACTTATTCTTGTCCAATTAGGGTTTTTAACCAATCTTGTGCATCCAATATGTGTGTTTGGGTCATTGGATGAACATTTAGGTAATTTTCGTCCTCCCTAAGCTTATTATTGTCCAATTAGGGTTTTTAACCAATCTTGTGCATCCAATAAGTTCATTTGTGTCATTGGATGAACATTTAGGTCATTTTCGTCCTCCCTAGTCTTATTCTTGTCCAATTAGGGTTTTAAGCAATCTTGTGCATCCAATATGTGGGTTTGTGTCATTGGATGAACATTTAGGTTATTTTCGTCCTCCCTATTCTTATTCTTGTCCAATTAGGGTTTTTAACCAATCTTGTGCATCCAATAAGTTCATTTGTGTCATTGGATGAACATTTAGGTCATTTTCGTCCTCCCTAGTCTTATTCTTGTCCAATTAGGGTTTTTAACCAACCATGTGCATCCAATAAGTTCATTTGTGTCATTGGTGGAACATTTAGGTCATTTACGTCCTCCCTAGTCTTATTCTTGTCCAATTAGGGTTTTAATGCAATCTTGTGCATCCAATAGGTGTGTTTGTGTCATTGGAGGAACATTTAGGTCATTTTCGTCCTCCCTAGTCTTATTCTTGTCCAATTAGGGTTTTTATGCAATCTTGTGCATCCAATAGGTGTGTTGGTGTCATTGGACGAACATTTGGGTCATTTTCGTCCTCCCTAGGCTTATTCGTGTCCAATTAGGGTTTTTAACCAATCTTGTGCATCCAATAAGTTCATTTGTGTCATTGGATGAACATTTAGGTCATTTTCGTCCTCCCTAGGCTTATTCTTGTCCAATTAGGGTTTTTAACCAATCTTGTGCATCCAATAAGTTCATTTGTGTCATTGGATGAACATTTAGGTCATTTTCGTCCTCCTTAGGCTTATTCTTGTCCAATTAGGGTTTTTAACCAATGTTGTGCATCCAATAAGTTCATTTGTGTCATTGGATGAACATTTAGGTCATTTTCGTCCTCCCTAGGCTTATTCTTGTCCAATTAGGGTTTCTAACCAATCTTGTGCATCCAATAGGTGTATTTGTGTCGTTGGATGAACATTTAGGTCATTTTCGTCCTCCCTAGGCTTATTCTTGTCCAATTAGGGTTTTTAACCAATCTTGTGCATCCAATAGGTGTGTTTGTGTCATTTGATGAACATTTAGGTCATTTTCGTCCTCCCTAGGCTTATTCTTGTCCAATTAGGGTTTTAAGCAATCTTGTGCATCCAATAAGTTCATTTGTGTCATTGGATTAACATTTAAGTCATTTTCGTCCTCCCTAGGCTTATTCTTGTCCAATTAGGGTTTTTAAGCAATATTGTGCATCCAATAACTTCATTTGTGTCATTGGATTAACATTTAAGTCATTTTCGTCCTCCCTAGGCTTATTCTTGTCCAATTATGATTTTTAACCAATCTTGTGCATTCAATAGGTGTGTTTGTGTCATTGGATTAACATTTAGGTCATTTTCGTCCTCCCTAGGCTTATTCTTGTCCAATTAGGGTTTTTAACGAATCTTGTGCATCCAATAGGTGTGTTTGTGTCATTGGATGAACATTTAGGTCATTTTCGTCCTCCCTAGGCTTATTCTTGTCCAATTAGGGTTTTTAACCAATCTTGTGCATCCAATAGGTGTGTTTGTGTCATTTGCTGAACATTTAGGTCATTTTCATCCTCCCTAGGCTTATTCTTGTCCAATTAGGGTTTTAAGCAATCTTGTGCATCCAATAAGTTAATTTGTGTCATTGGATTAACATTTAAGTCATTTTCGTCCTCCCTAGGCTTATTCTTGTCCACTTAGGGTTTTTAACCAATCTTGTGCATCCAATAGGTGTGTTTGTGTCATTGGATGAACATTTAGGTCATTTTCGTCCTCCCTAGGCTTATTCTTGTCCAATTAGGGTTTTTAACCAATCTTGTGCATCCAATAGGTGTGTTTGTGTCATTTGATGAACATTTAGGTCATTTTCGTCCTCCCAAGGCTTCTTCTTATCCAATTAGGGTTTTAAGCAATCTTGTGCATCCAATAAGTTCATTTGTGTCATTGGATTAAGATTTAAGTCATTTTCATCCTCCCTAGGCTTATTCTTGTCCAGTTAGGGTTTTTAACCAATCTTGTGCATCCAATAGGTGTGTTTGTGTCATTGGATGAACATTTAGGTCATTTTCGTCCTCCCTAGGCTTATTCTTGTCCAATTAGGGTTTTTAACCAATCTTGTGCATCCAATAGGTGTGTTTGTGTCATTTGATGAACATTTAGGTCATTTTCGTCCTCCGTAGGCTTATTCTTGTCCAATTAGGGTTTTTAACCAATCTTGTGCAACCAATAAGTTCATTTGTGTCATTGGATGAACATTTAGGTCATAATCGTCCACCCTAGCCTTATTCTAGTCCAATTAGGGTTTTTAAGCAATCTTGTGCGTCCAATAAGTTCATTTGTGTCATTGGATGAACATTTAGGTCATTTTTGTCCTCCCTATGGTTATTCTTGTCCAATTAGGGTTTCTAACCAATCTTGTTCATCCAATAGGTGTGTTTGTGTCATTGGATGAACATTTAGGTCATTTTGGTCCTCCCTAGTCTTATTCTTGTCCAATTAGGGTTTTAAGCCAATCTTGTGCATCCAATATGTGTGTTTGTGTCATTTGATGAACATTTAGCTCATTTTCGTCCTCCCAAGGCTTATTCTTGTCCAATTAGGGTTTTAAGCAATCTTGTGCATCCAATAAGTTCATTTGTTTCATTGAATTAAGATTTAAGTCATTTTCGTCCTCCCTAGTCTTATTCTTGTCCAGTTAGGGTTTTTAACCAATCTTGTGCATCCAATAGGTGTGTTTGTGTCATTGGATGAACATTTAGGTCATTTTCGTCCTCCTTAGGAATATTCTTGTCCAATTAGGGTTTTTATCCAATCTTGTGCATCCAATAGGTGTGTTTGTGTCATTGGATGAACATTTAGGTCATTTTCGTCCTCCCTAGGCTTATTCTTGTCCAATTAGGGTTTTTAACCAATCTTGTGCATCCAATAAGTTCATTTGTGTCATTGGATGAACATTTAGGTCATTTTCGTCCACCCTAGGCTTATTCTTGTCCAATTAGGGTTTTTAACCAATCTTGTGCATCCAATAAGTTCATGTGTGTCATTGGATGAACATTTAGGTCATTTTCGTCCTCCCAAGGCTTATTCTTGTCCAATTAGGGTTTGTAACCAATCTTGTGCATCCAATAGGTGTGTTTGTGTCATTGGATGAACATTTAGGTCATTTTCGTTCATTCTAGGCTTATTCTTGTCCAATTAGGGTTTCTAACCAATCTTGTGCATCCAATAGGTGTGTTTGTGTCATTGGATGAACATTTAGGTCATTTTCGTCCTCCCTAGGCTTATTCTTGTCCAATTAGGGTTTTTAACCAATCTTGTGCATCCAATAAGTTCATTTGTGTCATTGGATGAACATTTAGGTCATTTTCGTCCACCCTAGGCTTATTCTTGTCCAATTAGGGTTTTTAACCAATCTTGTGCATCCAATAAGTTCATTTGTGTCATTGGATGAACATTTAGGTCATTTACGTCCTCCCTAGGCTTATTCTTGTCCAATTAGGGTTTTTAACCATTCTTGTGCATCCAATAAGTTCATTTGTGTCATTGGATGAACATTTAGGTCATTTTCGTCCTCCCTAGGCTTATTCTTGTCCAATTAGGGTTTTTAACCAATCTTGTGCATCCAATAAGTTCATTTGTGTCATTGGATGAACATTTAGGTCATTTTCGTCCTTCCTAGGCTTATTCTTGTCCAATTAGAGTTTTTAACCAATCTTGTGCATCCAATAGGTGTGTTTGTGTCATTGGATGAACATTTAGGTCATTTTCGTCCTCCCTAGGCTTATTCTTGTCCAATTAGGGTTTTTAACCAATCTTGTGCATCCAATAAGTTCATTTGTGTCATTGGATGAACATTTAGGTCATTTTCGTCCTCCTTAGTCTTATTCTTGTCCAATTAGGGTTTTTAACCAATCTTGGGCATCCCATAAGTTCATTTGTGTCATTGGATGAATAGTTAGGTCATTTTCGTCCTCCCTAGGCTTATTCTTGTCAAATTAGGGTTTCTAACAAATCGTGTGCATCCAATAGGTGTGTTTGTGTCATTGGATGAACATTTAGGTAATTTTCGTCCTCCCTAGGCATATTCTTGTCCAATTAGGGTTTCTAACCAATCTTGTGCATCCAATAGGTGTGTTTGTGTCATTTGATGAACATTTAGGTCATTTTCGTCCTCCCTAGGCTTATTCTTGTCCAATTAGGGTTTTTAACCAATCTTGTGCATCCAATAAGTTCATTTGAGTCATTGGATGAACATTTAGGTCATTTTCGTCCTCCCTAGGCTTATTCTTGTCCAATTAGGGTTTTTAACCAATCTTGTGCATCCAATAAGTTCATTTGTGTCATTGGATGAACATTTAGGTCATTTTCGTCCTCCCTAGTCTTATTCTTGTCCAATTGGGGTTTTTATGCAATCTTATGCATCCAATATGTGTGTTTGTGTCATTGGACGAACATTTAGGTCATTTTCGTCCTCCCTAGGCTTATTCTTGTCCAATTAGGGTTTTTAACCAATCTTGTGCATCCAATAAGTTCATTTGTGTCATTGGATGAACATTTTGGTAATTTTCGTCCTCCCTAGGCTTATTCTTGTCCAATTCGGGTTTTTAACCAATCTTGTGCATCCAATAAGTTCATTTGTGTCATTGGATGAACATTTAGGTCATTTTCGTCCTCCCTAGGCTTATTCTTGTCCAATTAGGGTTTTTAACCAATCTTGTGCATCCAATAAGTTCATTTGTGTCATTGGATGAACATTTAGGTCATTTTCGTACTCCCTAGGCTTATTCTTGTCCAATTAAGGTTTTTAACCAATCTTGTGCATCCAATAAGTTCATTTGTGTCATTGGATGAACATTTAGGTCATTTTCGTCCTCCCTAGGCTTATTCTTGTCCAATTAGGGTTTTTAACCAATCTTGTGCATCCAATAGGTGTGATTGTGTCATTGGATGAACATTTAGGTCATTTTCGTTCTTCCTAGGCTTATTCTTGTCCAATTAGGGTTTTTAACCAATCTTGTGCATCCAATAGGTGCGTTTGTGTCATTGGATGAACTTTTAGGTCATTTTCGTCCTCCCTAGGCTTATTCTTGTCCAATTAGGGTTTTTAACCAATCTTGTGCATCCAATAAGTTCATTTGTGTCATTGGATAAACATTTAGGTCATTTTCGTCCACCCTAGGCTTATTCTTGTCCAATTAGGGTTTTTAACCAATCTTGTGCATCCAATAAGTTCATTTGTGTTATTGGATGAACATTTAGGTTATTTTCGTCCTCCCTAGGCTTATTCTTGTCCAATTAGGGTTTTTAACCAATCTTGTGCATCCAATAGGTGTGTTTGTGTCATTGGATGAACATTTAGGTCAGTTTCGTCCTCCCTAGGCTTATTCTTGTCCAATTAGGGTTTTTAAGAAATCTTGTGCATCCAATAAGTTCATTTGTGTCATTGGATGAACATTTAGGTCATTTTCGTCCTCCCTAGGCATATTGTTGTCCAATTAGGGTTTTTAACCAATCTTGTGCATCCAATAGGTGTATTTGTGTCATTGGATGAACATTTAGGTCATTTTCGTCCTCCCTAGGCTTATTCTTGTCCATTTAGGATTTTTAACCAATCTTGTGCATCCAATAAGTTTATTTGTGTCATTGGATGAACATTTAGGTCATTTTCGTCCTCCCTAGGCTTATTCTTGTCCAATTAGGGTTTTTAACCAATCTTGTGCATCCAATAAGTTCATTTGTGTCATTGGATGAACATTTAGGTCATTTTCGTCCTCCCTAGGCTTATTCTTGTCCAATTAGGGTTTTTAAGCAATCTTGTGCATCCAATAAGTTCATTTGTGTCATTGGATGAACATTTAGGTCTTTTTCGTCCTCCCTAGGTTTAGTTTTGTGCTATTAGGGTTTTTAACCAATCTTGTGCATCCAATAGGTGTGTTTGTGTCATTAGATGAACATTTAGGTCATTTTCATCCTCCCTAGGCTTATTGTTGTCCAATTAGGGTTTTTAACCAATCTTGTGCATCCAATAGGTGCGTTTGTGTCATTGGATGAACATTTAGGTCATTTTCGTCCTCCCTAGGCTTATTCTTGTCCAATTAAGGTTTTAAGCAATCTTGTGCATCCAATAACTTCATTTGTGTCATTGGATTAACATTTAAGTCATTTTCGTCCTCCCTAGGCTTATTCTTGTCCAATTAGGGTTTTTAACCAATCTTGTGCATCCAATAGGTGTGTTTGTGTCATTGGATGAACATTTAAGTCATTTTCATCCTCCCTAGGCTTATTCTTGTCCAATTAGGGTTTTTAACCAATCTTGTGCATCCAATAAGTTCATTTGTGTCATTTGATGTACATATAGGTCATTTTCATCCTCCCTAGGTTTATTCTTGTCCAATTAGGGTTTTAAAGCTATCTGGTGCATCCAATAAGTTCATTTGTGTCATTGGATGAACATTTAGGTCATTTTCGTCCACGCTAGTCTTATTCTTGTCCAATTAGGGTTTTTAACCAATCTTGTGCATCCAATAAGTTCATTTGTGTCATTGGATGAACATTTAGGTCATTTTCGTCCTCCCTAGGCTTATTCTTGTCTAACTAGGGTTTCTAACCAATCTTGTGCATCCAATAGGTGTGTTTGTGTCATTTGATGAACATTTAGGTCATTTTCGTCCTCCTTAGGCTTATTCTTGTCCAATTAGGATTTTAAGCAATCTTGTGCATCCAATAAGTTCATTTGTGTCATTGGATTAACATTTAAGTCATTTTCGTCCTCCCTAGGCTTATTCTTGTCCAATTAGGGTTTTTAAGCAATCTTGTGCATCCAATAACTTCATTTGTGTCATTGGATTAACATTTAAGTCATTTTCGTCCTCCCTAGGCTTATTCTTGTCCAATTATGATTTTTAACCAATCTTGTGCATTCAATAGGTGTTTTTGTGTCATTGGATGAACATTTAGGTCATTTTCGTCCTCCCTAGGCTTATTCTTGTCCAATTAGGGTTTCTAACGAATCTTGTGCATCCAATAGGTGTGTTTGTGTCATTGGATGAACATTTAGGTCATTTTCGTCCTCCCTAGGCTTATTCTTGTCCAATTAGGGTTTTAAGCAATCTTGTGCATCCAATAAGTTCATTTGTGTCATTGGATTAACATTTAAGTCATTTTCGTCCTCCCTAGGCTTATTCTTGTCCACTTAGGGTTTTTAACCAATCTTGTGCATCCAATAGGTGTGTTTGTGTCATTGGATGAACATTTAGGTCATTTTCGTCCTCCCTAGGCTTATCCTTGTCCAATTAGGGTTTTAACCAATCTTGTGCATCCAATAAGTTCATTTGTGTCATTGGATGAACATTTAGGTCATTTTCGTCCACCCTAGCCTTATTCTTGTCCAATTAGGGTTTTTAACCAATCTTGTGCATCCAATAAGTTCATTTGTGTCATTGGATGAACATTTAGGTCATTTTCGTCCTCCTTTGGCTTATTCTTGTCGAATTAGGGTTTTTAACCAATCTTGTGCATCCAATAAGTTCATTTGTGTCATTGGATGAACATTTAGGTCATTTTTGTCCACCCTAGCCTTATTCTTGTCCAATTAGGGTTTTTAAGCAACCTTGTGCGTCCAATAAGTTCATTTGTGTCATTGGATGAACATTTAGGTCATTTTTGTCCTCCCTAGGCTTATTGTTGTCCAATTAGGGTTTCTAACCAATCTTGTGCATCCAATAGGTGTATTTGTGTCATTGGATGAACATTTAGGTCATTTTCGTCCTCCCTTGGCTTATTCTTGTCCAATTAGGGTTTTTAACCAATGTTGTGCATCCAATAGGTGTGTTTGTGTCATTTGATGAACATTTAGGTCATTTTCGTCCTCCCAAGGCTTATTCTTGTCAAATTAGGGTTTTAAGCAGTCTTGTGCATCCAATAAGTTCATTTGTGTCATTGGATGAACATTTAGGTCATTTTCGTCCTCCCTAGGCTTATTCTTGTCCAACTAGGGTTTCTAACCAATCTTTTGCATCCAATAGGTGTGTTTGTGTCAATGAATGAACATTTAGGTCATTTTCGTCCTCCCTAGTCTTATTCTTGTCCAATTAAGGTTTTAAGCAATCTTGTGCATCCAATAAATTCATTTGTGTCATTGGATGAACATTTAGGTCAGTTTCGTCCTCCCTAGGCTTATTTTTGTGCAATTAGGGTTTTTAACCAATCTTGTGCATCCAATAGGTGTGTTTGTGTCATTAGATGAACATTTAGGTCATTTTCATCCTCCCTAGGCTTATTGTTGTCCAATTAGGGTTTTTAACCAATCTTGTGCATCCAATAGGTGTGTTTGTGTCATTGGATGAACATTTAGGTCATTTTCGTTCACCCTAGGCTTATTCTTGTCCAATTAGGGTTTTTAACTAATCTTGTGCATCCAATAAGTTCATTTGTGTCATTGGATGGACATCTATGTCATCTTCGTCCTCCCAAGGCTTATTCTTGTCCAATTAGGGTTTTTAACCAATCTTGTGCATCCAATAGGTGTGTTTGTGTCATTGGATGAACATTTAGGTCATTTTCGTCCTCCCTAGTCTTATTCTTGTCCAATTAGGGTTTTAAGCAATCTTGTGCATCCAATAAGTTCATTTGTGTCATTGGATGAACATTTAGGTCATTTTCGTCCTCCCTAGGCTTATTCTTGTCCAATTAGGGTTTTTAACCAATCTTGTGCATCCAATAAGTTCATTTGTGTCATTGGATTAACATTTAGGTCATTTTCGTCCTCCCTAGGCTTATTCTTGTCCAACTAGGGTTTCTAACCAATCATGTGCATCCAATAGGTGTGTTTGTGTCATTGGATTAACATTTAGGTCATTTTCGTCCTCCCTAGGCTTATTCTTGTCCAATTAGGGTTTTTAACCAATCTTGTGCATCCAATAAGTTCATTTGTGTCATTGGATGAACATTTAGGTCATTTTCGTCCTCCCTAGGCTTATTCTTGTCCAATTAGGGTTTTTAACCAATCTTGTGTATCCAATAAGTTCAGTAGTGTCATTGGATGAACATTTAGGTCATTTTCGTCCTCCCTAGGCTTATTCTTGTCCAATTAGGGTTTTTATGCAATCTTGTGCATCCAATAGGTGTGTTTGTGTCATTGGACGAACATTTAGGTAATTTTCGTCCTCCCTAGGCTTATTCTTGTCCAATTAGGGTTTTTATGCAATCTTGTGCATCCAATAGGTGTGTTTGTGTCATTGGACGAACATTTAGGTCATTTTCGTCCTCCCTAGGCTTATTCTTGTCCAATTAGGGTTTTTAACCAATCTTGTGCATCCAATAAGTTCATTTGTGTCATTGGATGGACATTTAGGTCATTTTCGTCATCCCTAGTCTTATTCTTGTCCAATTAGGGTTTTTATGCAATCTTGTGCATCCAATAGGTGTGTTTGTGTCATTGGACGAACATTTAGGTCATTTTCGTCCTCCCTAGGCTTATTCTTGTCCAATTAGGGTTTTTAACCAATCTTGTGCATCCAATAAGTTCATTTGTGTCATTGGATGAACATTTAGGTCATTTTCGTCCTCCCTAGTCTTATTCTTGTCCAATTAGGGTTTTAAGCAATCTTGTGCATCCAATATGTGGGTTTGTGTCATTGGATGAACGTTTAGGTCATTTTCGTCCTCTCTATGCTTATTCTTGTCCAATTAGGGTTTTTAACCAATCTTGTGCATCCAATAAGTTCATTTGTGTCATTGGACGAACATTTAGGTCATTTTCGTCCTTCCTAGTCTTATTCTTGTCCAATTAGGGTTTTTATGCAATCTTGTGCATCCAATAGGTGTGTTTGTGTCATTGGACGAACATTTAGGTCATTTTCGTCCTCCCTAGGCTTATTCTTGTCCAATTAGGGTTTTTAACCAATCTTGTGCATCCAATAAGTTCATTTGTGTCATTGGATGAACATTTAGGTCATTTTCGTCCTCCCTAGTCTTATTCTTGTCCAATTAGGGTTTTAAGCAATCTTGTGGATCCAATAAGTTCATTTGTGTTATTGGATGAACATTTAGGTCATTTTCGTCCTCCCTAGTCTTATTCTTGTCGAATTAGGGTTTTTATGCAATCTTGTGCATCCAATAGGTGTGTTTGTGTCATTGGAGGAACATTTAGGTCATTTTCGTCCTCCCTAGTCTTATTCTTGTCTAATTAGGGTTTTTATGCAATCTTGTGCATCCAATAGGTGTGTTTGTGTCATTGGACGAACATTTAGGTCATTTTCGTCCTCCCTAGGCTTATTCTTGTCCAATTAGGGTTTTTAACCAATCTTGTGCATCCAATAAGTTCATTTGTGTCATTGGATGAACATTTAGGTCATTTTCGTCCTCCCAAGTCTTATTCTTGTCCTATTAGGTGTGTTTGTGTCATTGGATGAACATTTAGGTCATTTTCGTCCTCCCTAGTTTTATTCTTATCAAATTAGGGTTTTTATGCAATCTTGTGCATCCAATAGGTGTGTTTGTGTCATTGGACGAACATTTAGGTCATTTTCGTCCTCCCTAGGCTTATTCTTGTCCAATTAGGGTTTTTAACCAATCTTGTGCATCCAATAAGTTAATTTGTGTCATTGGATGAACATTTAGGTCATTATCATCCTCCCTAGTCTTATTCTTGTCCAATTAGGGTTTTTATGCAATCTTGTGCATCCAATAGGTGTGTTTGTGTCATTGGACGAACATTTAGGTCATTTTCGTCCTCCCTAGGCTTATTCTTGTCCAATTAGGGTTTTTAACCAATCTTGTGCATCCAATAAGTTCTTTTGTGTCATTGGAGGAACATTTAGGTCATTTTCGTCCTCCCTAGTCTTATTCTTGTCCAATTAGGGTTTTTATGCAATCTTGTGCATCCAATAGGTGTGTTTGTGTCATTGGACGAACATTTAGGTCATTTTCGTCTCCCTAGGCTTATTCTTGTCCAATTAGGGTTTTTAACCAATCTTGTGCATCCAATAAGTTCATTTGTGTCATTGGATGAACATTTAGGTCATTTTCGTCCTCCCTAGGCTTATTCTTGTCCAATTAGGGTTTTTAACCAATCTTGTGCATCCAATAAGTTCATTTGTGTCGTTGGATTAACAATTAGGTCATTTTCGTCCTCCCTAGGCTTATTCTTGTCCAATTAGGGTTTTTAACCAATCTTGTGCATCCAATAAGTTCATTTGTGTCATTGGATTAACATTTAGGTCATTTTCGTCCTCCCTAGGCTTATTCTTGTTCAATTAGGGTTTCTAACCAATCTTGTTCATCCAATAGGTGTTTTTGTGTCATTGGATGAACATTTAGGTCATTTTCATCCTCCCTATGCTTATTCTTGTCCAATTAGGGTTTTTAACCAATCTTGTGCATCTAATAAGTTCAATTGTGTCATTGGATGAACATTTAGGTCATTTTCGTCCTCCCTAGGCTTATTCTTGTCCAATTAGGGTTTTTAACCAATCTTGTGCATCCAATAAGTTCATTTGTGTCATTGGATTAACATTTAGGTCATTTTCGTCCTCCCTAGGCTTATTCATGTCCAATAAGGGTTTCTAACCAATCTTGTGCATCCAATAGGTGTGTTTGTGTCATTGGATGAACATTTAGGTCATTTTCGTCCTCCCTAGGCTTATTCTTGTCCAATTAGGGTTTTTAACCAATCTTGTGCATCCAATAAGTTCATTTGTGTAATTGGATGAACATTTAGGTCATTTTCGTCCTCCCAAGGCTTATTCTTGTCCAATAAGGGTTTCTAACAAATCTTGTGCATCCAATAGGTGTGTTTGTGTCATTTGATGAACATTTAGGTCATTTTCGTCCTCCCTATGCTTATTCTTGTCCAATTAGGGTTTTTAACCAATCTTGTGCATCCAATAGGTGTGTTTGTGTCATTGGATGAACATTTAGGTCATTTTCGTCCTCCCTACGCTTATTCTTGTCCAATTAGGGTTTTTAACCAATCTTGTGCATCCAATAGGTGTGTTTGTGTCATTGGATGAACATTTAGGTCATTTTCGTCCTCCCTAGGCTTATTCTTGTCCAATTAGGGTTTTTAACCAATCTTGTGCATCCAATAAGTTCATTTGTGTCATTGGATAAACATTTAGGTCATTTTCGTCCACCCTAGGCTTATTCTTGTCCAATTAGGGTTTTTAACCAATCTTGTGCATCCAATAAGTTCATTTGTGTCATTGGACGAACATTTAGGTCATTTTCGTCCTCCCAAGGCTTATTCTTGTCCAATTAGGGTTTTTAACCAATCTTGTGCATCCAATAAGTTCATTTGTGTCATTGGATGAACATTTAGGTCATTTTCATCCTCCCTAGGCTTATTGTTGTCCAATTAGGGTTTTTAACCAATCTTGTGCATCCAATAGGTGCGTTTGTGTCATTGGATGAACATTTAGGTCATTTTCGTCCTCCCTAGGCTTATTCTTGTCCAATTAAGGTTTTAAGCAATCTTGTGCATCCAATAACTTCATTTGTGTCATTGGATTAACATTTAAGTCATTTTCGTCCTCCCTAGGCTTATTCTTGTCCAATTAGGGTTTTTAACCAATCTTGTGCATCCAATAGGTGTGTTTGTGTCATTGGATGAACATTTAAGTCATTTTCATCCTCCCTAGGCTTATTCTTGTCCAATTAGGGTTTTTAACCAATCTTGTGCATCCAATAAGTTCATTTGTGTCATTTGATGTACATATAGGTCATTTTCATCCTCCCTAGGTTTATTCTTGTCCAATTAGGGTTTTAAAGCTATCTGGTGCATCCAATAAGTTCATTTGTGTCATTGGATGAACATTTAGGTCATTTTCGTCCACGCTAGTCTTATTCTTGTCCAATTAGGGTTTTTAACCAATCTTGTGCATCCAATAAGTTCATTTGTGTCATTGGATGAACATTTAGGTCATTTTCGTCCTCCCTAGGCTTATTCTTGTCTAACTAGGGTTTCTAACCAATCTTGTGCATCCAATAGGTGTGTTTGTGTCATTTGATGAACATTTAGGTCATTTTCGTCCTCCTTAGGCTTATTCTTGTCCAATTAGGATTTTAAGCAATCTTGTGCATCCAATAAGTTCATTTGTGTCATTGGATTAACATTTAAGTCATTTTCGTCCTCCCTAGGCTTATTCTTGTCCAATTAGGGTTTTTAAGCAATCTTGTGCATCCAATAACTTCATTTGTGTCATTGGATTAACATTTAAGTCATTTTCGTCCTCCCTAGGCTTATTCTTGTCCAATTATGATTTTTAACCAATCTTGTGCATTCAATAGGTGTTTTTGTGTCATTGGATGAACATTTAGGTCATTTTCGTCCTCCCTAGGCTTATTCTTGTCCAATTAGGGTTTCTAACGAATCTTGTGCATCCAATAGGTGTGTTTGTGTCATTGGATGAACATTTAGGTCATTTTCGTCCTCCCTAGGCTTATTCTTGTCCAATTAGGGTTTTAAGCAATCTTGTGCATCCAATAAGTTCATTTGTGTCATTGGATTAACATTTAAGTCATTTTCGTCCTCCCTAGGCTTATTCTTGTCCACTTAGGGTTTTTAACCAATCTTGTGCATCCAATAGGTGTGTTTGTGTCATTGGATGAACATTTAGGTCATTTTCGTCCTCCCTAGGCTTATCCTTGTCCAATTAGGGTTTTAACCAATCTTGTGCATCCAATAAGTTCATTTGTGTCATTGGATGAACATTTAGGTCATTTTCGTCCACCCTAGCCTTATTCTTGTCCAATTAGGGTTTTTAACCAATCTTGTGCATCCAATAAGTTCATTTGTGTCATTGGATGAACATTTAGGTCATTTTCGTCCTCCTTTGGCTTATTCTTGTCGAATTAGGGTTTTTAACCAATCTTGTGCATCCAATAAGTTCATTTGTGTCATTGGATGAACATTTAGGTCATTTTTGTCCACCCTAGCCTTATTCTTGTCCAATTAGGGTTTTTAAGCAACCTTGTGCGTCCAATAAGTTCATTTGTGTCATTGGATGAACATTTAGGTCATTTTTGTCCTCCCTAGGCTTATTGTTGTCCAATTAGGGTTTCTAACCAATCTTGTGCATCCAATAGGTGTATTTGTGTCATTGGATGAACATTTAGGTCATTTTCGTCCTCCCTTGGCTTATTCTTGTCCAATTAGGGTTTTTAACCAATGTTGTGCATCCAATAGGTGTGTTTGTGTCATTTGATGAACATTTAGGTCATTTTCGTCCTCCCAAGGCTTATTCTTGTCCAATTAGGGTTTTAAGCAGTCTTGTGCATCCAATAAGTTCATTTGTGTCATTGGATGAACATTTAGGTCATTTTCGTCCTCCCTAGGCTTATTCTTGTCCAACTAGGGTTTCTAACCAATCTTTTGCATCCAATAGGTGTGTTTGTGTCAATGGATGAACATTTAGGTCATTTTCGTCCTCCCTAGTCTTATTCTTGTCCAATTAAGGTTTTAAGCAATCTTGTGCATCCAATAAATTCATTTGTGTCATTGGATGAACATTTAGGTCAGTTTCGTCCTCCCTAGGCTTATTTTTGTGCAATTAGGGTTTTTAACCAATCTTGTGCATCCAATAGGTGTTTTGTGTCATTAGATGAACATTTAGGTCATTTTCATCCTCCCTAGGCTTATTGTTGTCCAATTAGGGTTTTTAACCAATCTTGTGCATCCAATAGGTGCGTTTGTGTCATTGGATGAACATTTAGGTCATTTTCGTCCTCCCTAGTCTTATTCTTGTCCAATTAAGGTTTTAAGCAATCTTGTGCATCCAATAACTTCATTTGTGTCATTGGATTAACATTTAAGTCATTTTCGTCCTCCCTAGGCTTATTCTTGTCCAATTAGGGTTTTTAACCAATCTTGTGCATCCAATAGGTGTGTTTGTGTCATTGGATGAACATTTAAGTCATTTTCATCCTCCCTAGGCTTATTCTTGTCCAATTAGGGTTTTTAACCAATCTTGTGCATCCAATAAGTTCATTTGTGTCATTTGATGTACATATAGGTCATTTTCATCCTCCCTAGGTTTATTCTTGTCCAATTAGGGTTTTTAAGCTATCTTGTGCATCCAATAAGTTCATTTGTGTCATTCGATGAACATTTAGGTCATTTTCGTCCTCGCTAGTCTTATTCTTGTCCAATTAGGGTTTTTAACCAATCTTGTGCATCCAATAAGTTCATTTGTGTCATTGGATGAACATTTAGGTCATTTTCGTCCTCCCTAGGCTTATTCTTGTCTAACTAGGGTTTCTAACCAATCTTGTGCATCCAATAGGTGTGTTTGTGTCATTTGATGAACATTTAGGTCATTTTCGTCCTCCTTAGGCTTATTCTTGTCCAATTAGGATTTTAAGCAATCTTGTGCATCCAATAAGTTCATTTGTGTCATTGGATTAACATTTAAGTCATTTTCGTCCTCCCTAGGCTTATTCTTGTCCAATTAGGGTTTTTAAGCAATCTTGTGCATCCAATAACTTCATTTGTGTCATTGGATTAACATTTAAGTCATTTTCGTCCTCCCTAGGCTTATTCTTGTCCAATTATGATTTTTAACCAATCTTGTGCATTCAATAGGTGTGTTTGTGTCATTGGATGAACATTTAGGTCATTTGCGTCCTCCCTAGGCTTATTCTTGTCCAATTAGGGTTTCTAACGAATCTTGTGCATCCAATAGGTGTGTTTGTGTCATTGGATGAACATTTAGGTCATTTTCGTCCTCCCTAGGCTTATTCTTGTCCAATTAGGGTTTTAAGCAATCTTGTGCATCCAATAAGTTCATTTGTGTCATTGGATTAACATTTAAGTAGTTTTCGTCCTCCCTAGGCTTATTCTTGTCCAATTAGGGTTTTTAACCAATCTTGTGCATCCAATAGGTGTGTTTGTGTCATTGGATGAACAGTTAGGTCATTTTCGTCCTCCCTAGGCTTATTCTTGTCCAATTAGGGTTTCTAACCAATCTTGTGCATCCAATAGGTGTATTTGTGTCATTGGATGAACATTTAGGTCATTTTCGTCCTCCCTAGGCTTATTCTGGTCCAATTAGGGTTTTTAAGCAATATTGTGCATCCAATAAGTTCATTTGGGTCATTGGATGAACATTCAGGTCATTTTCGTCCTCCCTAGGCTTATTCTTGTCCAATTAGGGTTTTTAAGCAATCTTGTGCATCCAATAGGTGTTTTTGTGTCATTGGATAAACATTTAGGTCATTTTCGTCCTCCCTAGGCTTATTCTTGTCCAATTAGGGTTTTTAAGCAATCTTGTGCATCCAATAAGTTCATTTGTGTCATTGGATGAACATTTAGGTCATTTTCGTCCACCCAAGGCTTATTCTTGTCCAATTAGGGTTTTTAACCAATCTTGTGGATCCAATAAGTTCATTTGTGTCATTGGATGAACATTTAGGTCATTTTCATCCTCCCTAGGCTTATTCTTGTTCAATTAGGGTTTCTAACCTATCTTGTGCATCCAATAGGTGTGTTTGTGTCATTGGATGAACATTTAGGTCATTTTCGTCCTCCCTAGGCTTATTCTTGTCCAATTAGGGGTTTTAACCAATCTTGTGCATCCAATAAGTTCATTTGTGTCATTGGATAAACATTTAGGTCATTTTCGTCCACCCTAGGCTTATTCTTGTCCAATTAGGGTTTTTAACCAATCTTGTGCATCCAATAAGTTCATTTGTGTCATTGGATGAACATTTAGGTCATTTTCGTCCTCCCTAGGCTTATTCGTGTCCAATAAGGGTTTTTAAGCAATCTTGTGCATCTAATAAGTTCATTTGTGTCATTTGATGAACATTTAGGTCATTTTCGTCCTCCCTAGGCTTATTCTTGTTCAATTAGGGTTTCTAACCTATCTTGTGCATCCAATAGGTGTGTTTGTGTCATTGGATGAACATTTAGGTCATTTTCGTCCTCCCTAGGCTTATTCTTGTCCAATTAGGGTTTTAAGCAATCTTGTGCATCCAATAAGTTCATTTGTGTCATTGGATTAACATTTAAGTCATTTTCGTCCTCCCTAGGCTTATTCTTGTCCACTTAGGGTTTTTAACCAATCTTGTGCATCCAATAGGTGTGTTTGTGTCATTGGATGAACATTTAGGTCATTTTCGTCCTCCCTAGGCTTATCCTTGTCCAATTAGGGTTTTAACCAATCTTGTGCATCCAATAAGTTCATTTGTGTCATTGGATGAACATTTAGGTCATTTTCGTCCACCCTAGCCTTATTCTTGTCCAATTAGGGTTTTTAACCAATCTTGTGCATCCAATAAGTTCATTTGTGTCATTGGATGAACATTTAGGTCATTTTCGTCCTCCTTTGGCTTATTCTTGTCGAATTAGGGTTTTTAACCAATCTTGTGCATCCAATAAGTTCATTTGTGTCATTGGATGAACATTTAGGTCATTTTTGTCCACCCTAGCCTTATTCTTGTCCAATTAGGGTTTTTAAGCAACCTTGTGCGTCCAATAAGTTCATTTGTGTCATTGGATGAACATTTAGGTCATTTTTGTCCTCCCTAGGCTTATTGTTGTCCAATTAGGGTTTCTAACCAATCTTGTGCATCCAATAGGTGTATTTGTGTCATTGGATGAACATTTAGGTCATTTTCGTCCTCCCTTGGCTTATTCTTGTCCAATTAGGGTTTTTAACCAATGTTGTGCATCCAATAGGTGTGTTTGTGTCATTTGATGAACATTTAGGTCATTTTCGTCCTCCCAAGGCTTATTCTTGTCAAATTAGGGTTTTAAGCAGTCTTGTGCATCCAATAAGTTCATTTGTGTCATTGGATGAACATTTAGGTCATTTTCGTCCTCCCTAGGCTTATTCTTGTCCAACTAGGGTTTCTAACCAATCTTTTGCATCCAATAGGTGTGTTTGTGTCAATGAATGAACATTTAGGTCATTTTCGTCCTCCCTAGTCTTATTCTTGTCCAATTAAGGTTTTAAGCAATCTTGTGCATCCAATAAATTCATTTGTGTCATTGGATGAACATTTAGGTCAGTTTCGTCCTCCCTAGGCTTATTTTTGTGCAATTAGGGTTTTTAACCAATCTTGTGCATCCAATAGGTGTGTTTGTGTCATTAGATGAACATTTAGGTCATTTTCATCCTCCCTAGGCTTATTGTTGTCCAATTAGGGTTTTTAACCAATCTTGTGCATCCAATAGGTGCGTTTGTGTCATTGGATGAACATTTAGGTCATTTTCGTCCTCCCTAGGCTTATTCTTGTCCAATTAAGGTTTTAAGCAATCTTGTGCATCCAATAACTTCATTTGTGTCATTGGATTAACATTTAAGTCATTTTCGTCCTCCCTAGGCTTATTCTTGTCCAATTAGGGTTTTTAACCAATCTTGTGCATCCAATAGGTGTGTTTGTGTCATTGGATGAACATTTAAGTCATTTTCATCCTCCCTAGGCTTATTCTTGTCCAATTAGGGTTTTTAACCAATCTTGTGCATCCAATAAGTTCATTTGTGTCATTTGATGTACATATAGGTCATTTTCATCCTCCCTAGGTTTATTCTTGTCCAATTAGGGTTTTAAAGCTATCTGGTGCATCCAATAAGTTCATTTGTGTCATTGGATGAACATTTAGGTCATTTTCGTCCACGCTAGTCTTATTCTTGTCCAATTAGGGTTTTTAACCAATCTTGTGCATCCAATAAGTTCATTTGTGTCATTGGATGAACATTTAGGTCATTTTCGTCCTCCCTAGGTTTATTCTTGTCTAACTAGGGTTTCTAACCAATCTTGTGCATCCAATAGGTGTGTTTGTGTCATTGTATGAACATTTAGGTCATTTTCGTCCTCCCTAGGCTTATTCTTGTCCAATTAGGGTTTTTAACCAATCTTGTGCATCCAATAAGTTCGTTTGTGTCATTGGATGAACATTTAAGTCATTTTCGTCCTCCCTAGGCTTATTCTTGTCCAATTAGGGTTTTTAAGCAATCTTGTGCATCCAATAACTTCATTTGTGTCATTGGATTAACATTTAAGTCATTTTCGTCCTCCCTAGGCTTATTCTTGTCCAATTATGATTTTTAACCAATCTTCTGCATTCAATAGGTGTGTTTGTGTCATTGGATGAACATTTAGGTCATTTTCGTCCTCCCTAGGCTTATTCTTGTCCAATTAGGGTTTCTAACGAATCTTGTGCATCCAATAGGTGTGTTTGTGTCATTGGATGAACATTTAGGTCATTTTCGTCCTCCCTAGGCTTATTCTTGTCCAATTAGTGTTTTAACCAATCTTGTGCATCCAATAAGTTCATCTGTGTCATTGGATGAATATTTAGGTCATTTTCGTCCACCCTAGCCTTATTCTTGTCCAATTAGGGTTTTTAACCAATGTTGTGCATCCAATAATTTCATTTGTGTCATTGGATGAACATTTAGGTCATTTTCGTCCTCCTTTGGCTTATTCTTGTCGAATTAGGGTTTTTAACCAATCTTGTGCATCCAATAAGTTCATTTGTGTCATTGGATGAACATTTAGGTCATTTTTGTCCACCCTAGCCTTATTCTTGTCCAATTAGGGTTTTTAAGCAACCTTGTGCGTCCAATAAGTTCATTTGTGTCATTGGATGAACATTTAGGTCATTTTTGTCCTCCCTAGGCTTATTGTTGTCCAATTAGGGTTTCTAACCAATCTTGTGCATCCAATAGGTGTATTTGTGTCATTGGATGAACATTTAGGTCATTTTCGTCCTCCCTTGGCTTATTCTTGTCCAATTAGGGTTTTTAACCAATGTTGTGCATCCAATAGGTGTGTTTGTGTCATTTGATGAACATTTAGGTCATTTTCGTCCTCCCAAGGCTTATTCTTGTCCAATTAGGGTTTTAAGCAGTCTTGTGCATCCAATAAGTTCATTTGTGTCATTGGATGAACATTTAGGTCATTTTCGTCCTCCCTAGGCTTATTCTTGTCCAACTAGGGTTTCTAACCAATCTTTTGCATCCAATAGGTGTGTTTGTGTCAATGGATGAACATTTAGGTCATTTTCGTCCTCCCTAGTCTTATTCTTGTCCAATTAAGGTTTTAAGCAATCTTGTGCATCCAATAAATTCATTTGTGTCATTGGATGAACATTTAGGTCAGTTTCGTCCTCCCTAGGCTTATTTTTGTGCAATTAGGGTTTTTAACCAATCTTGTGCATCCAATAGGTGTGTTTGTGTCATTAGATGAACATTTAGGTCATTTTCATCCTCCCTAGGCTTATTGTTGTCCAATTAGGGTTTTTAACAAATCTTGTGCATCCAATAGGTGTGTTTGTGTCATTGGATGAACATTTAGGTCATTTTCGTCCTCCCTAGGCTTATTCTTGTCCAATTAGGGTTTTTAACCAATCTTGTGCATCCAATAAGTTCATTTGTGTCATTGGATTAACATTTAGGTCATTTTCGTCCTCCCTAGGCTTATTCTTGTCCAATTAGGGTTTCTAACCAATCTTGTCCATCCAATAGGTGTGTTTGTGTCATTGGATGAACATTTAGGTCATTTTCGAACTCCCTAGGCTTATTATTTTCCAATTAGGGTTTTTAACCAATCTTGTGCGTCCAATAAGTTCATTTGTGTCATTGGATGAATAGTTAGGTCATTTTCGTCCTCCATAGACTTATTCTTGTCAAATTAGGGTTTCTAACCAATCGTGTGCACCCAATAGGAGTGTTTGTGTCATTGGATGAACATTTAGGTCATTTTCGTCCTCCCTAGGCTTATTCTTGTCCAATTAGGGTTTTTAACCAATCTTGTGCATCCAATAAGTTCATTTGTGTCATTGGATTAACATTTAGGTCATTTTCGTCCTCCCTAGGCTTATTCATGTCCAATAAGGGTTTCTAACCAATCTTGTGCATCCAATAGGTGTGTTTGTGTCATTGGATGAACATTTAGGTCATTTTCGTCCTCCCTAGGCTTATTCTTGTCCAATTAGGGTTTTTAACCAATCTTGTGCATCCAATAAGTTCATTTGTGTCATTGGATTAACATTAAGGATATTTTCGTCCTTCTTAAGCTTATTCTTGTCCAATTAGGGTTTCTAACCAATCTTGTGCATCAAATAGGTGTGTTTGTGTCATTGGATGAACATTTAGGTCATTTTCGTCCTCCCTAGGCTTATTCTTGTCCAATTAGGGTTTTTAACCAATCTTGTGCATCCAATAAGTTCATTTGTGTCATTGGATTAACATTTAGGTCATTTTCGTCCTACCTAGGCTTATTCTTGTCCAATTAGGGTTTCTAACCAATCTTGTGCAACCAATAGGTGTGTTTGTGTCATTGGATGAACATTTAGGTCATTTTCGTCATCCCTATGCTTATTCTTTTCCAATTAGGGTTTTTAACCAATCTTGTGCATCCAATAAGTTCATTTGTGTCATTGGATGAACATTTAGGTCATTTTCGTCCTCCCAAGGCTTATTCTTGTCCAATTAGGGTTTCTAACCAATCTTGTGCATCCAATAGGTGTGTTTGTGTCATTGGATGAACATTTAGGTCATTTTCGTCCTCCCTAGTCTTATTCTTGTCCAATTAGGGTTTTAAGCAATCTTGTGCATCCAATAAGTTCATTTGTGTCATTGATTTAAATTTAGGTCATTTTCGTCCTCCCAATGCTTATTTTTGTGCAATTAGGGTTTTTAACCAATCTTGTGCATCCAATAGGTGTGTTTGTGTCATTAGATGAACATTTAGGTCATTTTCATCCTCCCTAGGCTTATTGTTGTCCAATTAGGGTTTTTAACCAATCTTGTGCATCCAATAGGTGCGTTTGTGTCATTGGATGAACATTTAGGTCATTTTCGTCCTCCCTAGGCTTATTCTTGTCCAATTAAGGTTTTAAGCAATCTTGTGCATCCAATAACTTCATTTGTGTCATTGGATTAACATTTAAGTCATTTTCGTCCTCCCTAGGCTTATTCTTGTCCAATTAGGGTTTTTAACCAATCTTGTGCATCCAATAGGTGTGTTTGTGTCATTGGATGAACATTTAAGTCATTTTCATCCTCCCTAGGCTTATTCTTGTCCAATTAGGGTTTTTAACCAATCTTGTGCATCCAATAAGTTCATTTGTGTCATTTGATGTACATATAGGTCATTTTCATCCTCCCTAGGTTTATTCTTGTCCAATTAGGGTTTTAAAGCTATCTGGTGCATCCAATAAGTTCATTTGTGTCATTGGATGAACATTTAGGTCATTTTCGTCCACGCTAGTCTTATTCTTGTCCAATTAGGGTTTTTAACCAATCTTGTGCATCCAATAAGTTCATTTGTGTCATTGGATGAACATTTAGGTCATTTTCGTCCTCCCTAGGCTTATTCTTGTCTAACTAGGGTTTCTAACCAATCTTGTGCATCCAATAGGTGTGTTTGTGTCATTGTATGAACATTTAGGTCATTTTCGTCCTCCCTAGGCTTATTCTTGTCCAATTAGGGTTTTTAACCAATCTTGTGCATCCAATAAGTTCGTTTGTGTCATTGGATGAACATTTAAGTCATTTTCGTCCTCCCTAGGCTTATTCTTGTCCAATTAGGGTTTTTAAGCAATCTTGTGCATCCAATAACTTCATTTGTGTCATTGGATTAACATTTAAGTCATTTTCGTCCTCCCTAGGCTTATTCTTGTCCAATTATGATTTTTAACCAATCTTCTGCATTCAATAGGTGTGTTTGTGTCATTGGATGAACATTTAGGTCATTTTCGTCCTCCCTTGGCTTATTCTTGTCCAATTAGGATTTTTAACCAATGTTGTGCATCCAATAGGTGTGTTTGTGTCATTTGATGAACATTTAGGTCATTTTCGTCCTCCCAAGGCTTATTCTTGTCCAATTAGGGTTTTAAGCAGTCTTGTGCATCCAATAAGTTCATTTGTGTCATTGGATGAACATTTAGGTCATTTTCGTCCTCCCTAGGCTTATTCTTGTCCAACTAGGGTTTCTAACCAATCTTTTGCATCCAATAGGTGTGTTTGTGTCAATGGATGAACATTTAGGTCATTTTCGTCCTCCCTAGTCTTATTCTTGTCCAATTAAGGTTTTAAGCAATCTTGTGCATCCAATAAATTCATTTGTGTCATTGGATGAACATTTAGGTCAGTTTCGTCCTCCCTAGGCTTATTTTTGTGCAATTAGGGTTTTTAACCAATCTTGTGCATCCAACAGGTGTGTTTGTGTCATTAGATGAACATTTAGGTCATTATCATCCTCCCTAGGCTTATTGTTGTCCAATTAGGGTTTTTAACCAATCTTGTGCATCCAATAGGTGCGTTTGTGTCATTGGATGAACATTTAGGTCATTTTCGTCCTCCCTAGTCTTATTCTTGTCCAATTAGGGTTTTAAGCAATCTTGTGCATCCAATAACTTCATTTGTGTCATTGGAGTAACATTTAAGTCATTTTCGTCCTCCCTAGGCTTATTCTTGTCCAATTAGGGTTTTTAACCAATCTTGTGCATCCAATAGGTGTGTTTGTGTCATTGGATGAACATTTAAGTCATTTTCATCCTCCCTAGGCTTATTCTTGTCCAATTAGGGTTTTTAACCAATCTTGTGCATCCAATAAGTTCATTTGTGTCATTTGATGTACATATAGGTCATTTTCATCCTCCCTAGGTTTATTCTTGTCCAATTAGGGTTTTTAAGCTATCTTGTGCATCCAATAAGTTCATTTGTGTCATTCGATGAACATTTAGGTCATTTTCGTCCTCGCTAGTCTTATTCTTGTCCAATTAGGGTTTTTAACCAATCTTGTGCATCCAATAAGTTCATTTGTGTCATTGGATGAACATTTAGGTCATTTTCGTCCTCCCTAGGCTTATTCTTGTCTAACTAGGGTTTCTAACCAATCTTGTGCATCCAATAGGTGTGTTTGTGTCATTTGATGAACATTTAGGTCATTTTCGTCCTCCTTAGGCTTATTCTTGTCCAATTAGGATTTTAAGCAATCTTGTGCATCCAATAAGTTCATTTGTGTCATTGGATTAACATTTAAGTCATTTTCGTCCTCCCTAGGCTTATTCTTGTCCAATTAGGGTTTTTAAGCAATCTTGTGCATCCAATAACTTCATTTGTGTCATTGGATTAACATTTAAGTCATTTTCGTCCTCCCTAGGCTTATTCTTGTCCAATTATGATTTTTAACCAATCTTGTGCATTCAATAGGTGT
>JBBPBR010000755.1:0-48094 GCA_037974775.1 Cicer pinnatifidum
AGGACGAAAATGACCTAAATGTTCATCCAATGACGCAAATGAACTTATTGGATGCACAAGATTGGTTAAAAACCCTAATTGGACAAGAATAAGCCTTGGGAGGACGAAAATGACCTAAATATTCATCCAATGACACTAATGAACTTATTGGATGCACAAGATTGGTTAAAAACCCTAATTGGACAAGAATAAGCCTAGGGTGGACGAAAATGACCTAAATGTTCATCCAATGACACAAACACACCTATTGGATGCACAAAATTGGTTAAAAACCCTAATTGGACAAGAATAAGCCTAGGGAGGACGAAAATGACCTAAATGTTCATCCAATGACACAAACACACCTATTGGGTGCACAAGATTGGTTAAAAACCTTAACTGGACAAGAATAAGCCTAGGGAGGGCGAAAATGACTTAAATATAAATCCAATGACACAAATGAACTTATTGGATGCACAAGATTGCTTAAAACCCTAATTGGAATAGAACAAGCCTTGGGAGGACGAAAATGACCTAAATGTTCATCCAATGACACAAATGAACTTATTGGATGCACAAGATTGGTTAAAAACCCTAATTGGACAAGAATAAGCCTAGGGAGGATGAAAATGACCTAAATGTTCATCCAATGACACAAACACACCTATTGGATGCACAAGATTGGTTAAAAACCCTAATTGGGCAAGAATAAGCCTAAGGTGGACGAAAATGACCTAAATGTTCATCCAATGACACAAACACACCTATTGGATGCACAAGATTGGTTAGAAACCCTAATTGGACAAGAATAAGCCTAGGGAGGACGAAAATGACCTAAATGTTCATCCAATGACACAAATGAACTTATTGGATGCACAAGATTGGTTAAAAACCCTAATTGGACAAGAATAAGCCTAGGTAGGACGAAAATAACCTAAATGTTCATCAAATAACTAAACACACCTATTGGATGCACAAGAGTGGTTAGAAACCCTAATTGGACAAGAATAAGCCTTGGGAGGAAGAAAATGACCTAAATGTTCATCCAATGACACAAATGAACTTATTGGATGCACAAGATTGGTTACAAACCCTAATTGGGCAAGAATAAGCCTAGGGAGGACGAAAATGACCTAAATGTTGATCCAATGACACAAACACACCTATTGGATGCACAAGATTGGTTAGAAACCCTAATTGGACAAGAAAAAGCCTAGGGAGGACGAAAATGACCTAAATGTTAATCCAATGACACAAATGAACTTATTGGATGCACAAGATTGGTTAAAAACCCTAATTGGACAAGAATAAGCCTAGGGAGGACGAAAATAACCTAATTGATCATCCATTGCCACAAACACACCTATTGGATGCACAAGATTGTATAAAAACCCTAATTGGACAAGAATATGCCTAGGGAGGACGAAAATGACCTAATTGATCATCCAATGACACAAACACACCTATTGGATGCACAAGATTGGTTAAAAACCCTAATTGGACAAGAATAAGCCTAGGGAGGACGAAAATGACCTGATTCATCATCCAATGACACAAACACACCTATTGGATGCACAAGATTGGTTAAAAACCCTAATTGGACAAGAATAAGCCTAGGGAGGACGAAAATGACCTAATTGATCATCCAATGACACAAACACACCTATTGGATGCACAAGATTGGTTAAAAACCCTAGTTGGACAAGAATATGCCTAGGGAGGACGAAAATGACCTAATTGATCATCCAATGACACAAATGAACTTATTGGATGCACAAGATTGGTTAAAAACCCTAGTAGGACAAGAATATGCCTTGGGAGGACGAAAATGACCTAATTGATCATCCAATGACACAAATGAACTTATTGGATGCACAAGATTTGTTAAAAACCCTAATTGGACAAGAATAAGCCTAGGGAGGACGAAAATGACCTAATTGATCATCCAATGACACAAACACACCTATTGGATGCACAAGATTGGTTAAAAACCCTAATTGGACAAGAATAAGCCTAGGGAGGACGAAAATGACCTAATTGATCATCCAAAGACACAAACACATCTATTGGATGCACAAGATTGGTTAAAATCCCTAGTTGGACAAGAATATACCTAGGGAGGACGAAAATGACCTAATTGATCATCCAATGACACAAATGAACTTATTGGATGCACAAGATTGGTTAAAAACCCTAATTGGACAAGAATAAGCCTAGGGAGGACGAAAATGACCTAAATGTTCATCCAATGACACAAATACACCTATTGAATGCACAAGATTGGTTAGAAACCCTAATTGGACAAGAATAAGCCTAGGGAGGACGAAAATGACCTAAATGTTCATCCAATGACACAAATGAACTTATTGGATGCACAAGATTGGTTGAAAACCCTAATTGGACAAGAATAAGCCTAGGGAGGACGAAAATGACCTAAATGTTCATCCAATGACACAAATTAACTTATTGGATGCACAGGATTGGTTAAAAACCCTAATTGGACAAGAATAAGCCTAGGGAGGACGAAAATGACCTAAATGTTCATCCAATGACACAAATGAACTTATTGGATGCACAAGATTGGTTAAAAACCCTAATTGGACAAGAATAAGCCAAGGGAGGACGAAAATGACCTAAATGTTCGTCCAATGACACAAACACACCTATTGGATGCACAAGATTGTATAAAAACCCTAATTGGACAAGAATAAGACTAGGGAGGACGAAAATGACCTAAATGTTCCTCCAATGACACAAACACACCTATTGGATGCACAAGATTGCATAAAAACCCTAATTGGACAAGAATAAGACTAGGGAGGACGAAAATGACATAAATGTTCATCCAATGACACAAATGAACTTATTGTATGCACAAGATTGGATAAAAACCCTAATTGGACAAGAATAAGCATAGGGAGGACGAAAATGACCTAAATGTTCATCCAATGACACAAACACACATATTGGATGCACAAGATTGCTTAAAACCCTAATTGGACAAGAATAAGACTAGGGGGGACGAAAATGACCTAAATGTTCATCCAATGACACAAATGAACTTATTGGATGCACAAGATTGGTTAAAAACCCTAATTGGACAAGAATAAGCCTAGGGAGGACGAAAATGACCTAAATGTTCGTCCAATGACACAAACACACCTATTGGATGCACAAGATTGCATAAAAACCCTAATTGGACAAGAATAAGACTAGGGAGGACGAAAATGACCTAAATGTTCCTCCAATGACACAAACACACCTATTGGATGCACAAGATTGCATAAAAACCCTAATTCGACAAGAATAAGTCTAGGGAGGACGAAAATGACCTAAATGTTCATCCAATGACACAAATGAACTTATTGGATGCACAAGATTTGTTAAAAACCCTAATTGGACAAGAATAAGCCTAGGGAGGACGAAAATGACCTAAATGTTCGTCCAATGACACAAACACACCTATTGGATGCACAAGATTGCATAAAAACCCTAATTGGACTAGAATAAGCCTAGGGAGGACGAAAATGACCTAAATGTTCATCCAATGACACAAATGAACTTATTGGATGCACAAGATTGGTTAAAAACCCTAATTGGAGAAGAATAAGCCTAGGGAGGACAAAAATGACCTAAATGTTCGTCCAATGACACAAACACACCTATTGGATGCACAAGATTGCATAAAAACCCTAATTGGACTAGAATAAGCCTATGGAGGACGAAAATGACCTAAATGTTCATCCAATGACACAAATGAACTTATTGGATGCACAAGATTGGTTAAAAACCCTAATTGGACAAGAATAAGCCTAGGGAGGACGAAAATGACCTAAATGTTCGTCCAATGACACAAACACACCTATTGGATGCACAAGATTGCATAAAAACCCTAATTGGACTAGAATAAGCCTAGGGAGGACGAAAATTACCTAAATGTTCATCCAATGACACAAATGAACTTATTGGATGCACAAGATTGGTTAAAAACACTAATTGGACAAGAATAAGCCTAGGGAGGACGAAAATGACCTAAATGTTCATCCAATGACACAAATGAACTTATTGGATGCACAAGATTGGTTGAAAACCCTAATTGGACAAGAATAAGCCTAGGGAGGATGAAAATGACCTAAATGTTCATCCAATGACACAAACGCACCTATTGGATGCACAAGATAGCTTAAAAACCCTAATTGGACAAGAATAAGCCTAGGGAGGACGAAAATGACCTAAATGTTCATCCAATGACACAAATGAACTTATTGGATGCACAAGATTGGTTAAAAACCCTAATTGGACAAGAATAAGCCTAGGGAGGATGAAAATGACCTAAATGTTCATCCAATGACACAAACGCACCTATTGGATGCACAAGATTGGTTAAAAATCCTAATTGGACAAGAATAAGCCTAGGGAGGACGAAAATGACCTAAATGTTCATCCAATGACACAAATGAACTTATTGGATGCACAAGATTGGTTAAAAACCCTAATTGGACAAGAATAAGCCTAGGGAGGATGAAAATGACCTAAATGTTCATCCAATGACACAAACGCACCTATTGGATGCACAAGATTGGTTAAAAATCCTAATTGGACAAGAATAAGCCTAGGAAGGACGAAAATGACCTAAATGTTCATCCAATGACACAAATGAACTTATTGGATGCACAAGATTGCTTAAAAACCCTAATTGGACAAGAATAAGCCTAGAGAGGACGAAAATGACCTAAATGTTCATCCAATGACGCAAATGAACTTATTGGAAGCACAAGATTGGTTAAAAACCCTAATTGGACAAGAATAAGCCTTGGGAGGACGAAAATGACCTAAATATTCATCCAAAGACACAAATGAACTTATTGGATGCACAAGATTGGTTAAAAACCCTAATTGGACAAGAATAAGCCTAGGGTGGACGAAAATGACCTAAATGTTCATCCAATGACACAAACACACCTATTGGATGCACAAAATTGGTTAAAAACCCTAATTGGACAAGAATAAGCCTAGGGAGGACGAAAATGACCTAAATGTTCATCCAATGAAACAAACACACCTATTGGATGCACAAGATTGGTTAAAAACCTTAACTGGACAAGAATAAGCATAGGGAGGGCGAAAATGACTTAAATCTAAATCCAATGACACAAATGAACTTATTGGATGCACAAGATTGCTTAAAACCCTAATTGGAATAGAATAAGCCTTGGGAGGACGAAAATGACCTAAATGTTCATCCAATGACACAAATGAACTTATTGGATGCACAAGATTGGTTAAAAACCCTAATTGGACAAGAATAAGCCTAGGGAGGATGAAAATGACCTAAATGTTCATCCAATGACACAAACACACCTATTGGATGCACAAGATTGGTTAAAAACCCTAATTGGACAAGAATAAGCCTAAGGTGGACGAAAATGACCTAAATGTTCATCCAATGACACAAACACACCTATTGGATGCACAAGATTGGTTAGAAACCCTAATTGGACAAGAATAAGCCTAGGGAGGACGAAAATGACCTAAATGTTCTTCCAATGACACAAATGAACTTATTGGATGCACAAGATTGGTTAAAAACCCTAATTGGACAAGAATAAGCCTAGGGAGGATGAAAATGACCTAAATGTTCATCCAATGACACAAACGCACCTATTGGATGCACAAGATTGGTTAAAAATCCTAATTGGACAAGAATAAGCCTAAGGTGGACGAAAATGACCTAAATGTTCATCCAATGACACAAACACACCTATTGGATGCACAAGATTGGTTAGAAACCCTAATTGGACAAGAATAAGCCTAGGAAGGACGAAAATGACCTAAATGTTCATCCAATGACACAAATGAACTTATGGGATGCACAAGATTGCTTAAAAACCCTAATTGGACAAGAATAAGCCTAGAGAGGACGAAAATGACCTAAATGTTCATCCAATGACGCAAATGAACTTATTGGATGCACAAGATTGGTTAAAAACCCTAATTGGACAAGAATAAGCCTTGGGAGGACGAAAATGACCAAAATGTTCATCCAATGACACAAATGAACTTATTGGATGCACAAGATTGGTTAAAAACCCTAATTGGACAAGAATAAGCCTAGGGCTGACGAAAATGACCTAAATGTTCATCCAATGACACAAACACACCTATTGGATGCACAAAATTGGTTAAAAACCCTAATTGGACAATTATAAGCCTAGGGAGGACGAAAATGACCTAAATGTTCATCCAATGACACAAACACACCTATTGGATGCACAAGATTGGTTAAAAACCTTAACTGGACAAGAATAAGCCTAGGGAGGGCGAAAATGACTTAAATCTAATTCCAATGACACAAATGAACTTATTGGATGCAGAAGATTGCTTAAAACCCTAATTGGAATAGAATAAGCCTTGGGAGGACGAAAATGACCTAAATGTTCATCCAATGACACAAATGAACTTATTGGATGCACAAGATTGGTTAAAAACCCTAATTGGACAAGAATAAGCCTAGGGAGGATGAAAATGACCTAAATGTTCATCCAATGACACAAACGCACCTATTGGATGCACAAGATTGGTTAAAAATCCTAATTGGACAAGAATAAGCCTAAGGTGGACGAAAATGACCTAAATGTTCATCCAATGACACAAACACACCTATTGGATGCACAAGAATGGTTAGAAACCCAAATTGGACAAGAATAAGGCAAGGAAGGACGAAAATGACCTAAATGTTCATCCAATGACGCAAATGAACTTATTGGATGCACAAGATTGGTTAAAAACCCTAATTGGACAAGAATAAGCCTTGGGAGGACGAAAATGACCTAAATATTCATCCAATGACACAAATGAACTTATTGGATGCACAAGATTGGTTAAAAACCCTAATTGGACAAGAATAAGCCTAGGGAGGATGAAAATGACCTAAATGTTCATCCAATGACACAAACACACCTATTGGATGCACAAGATTGGTTAAAAACCCTAATTGGACAAGAATAAGCCTAGGAAGGACGAAAAATGACCTAAATGTTCATCCAATGACACATATGAACTTATTGGATGCACAAGATTGGTTAAAAATCCTAATTGGACAAGAATAAGCCTAGGGAGGACGAAAATGACCTAAATGTTCATCCAATGACACAAACACACCTATTGGATGCACAAGATTGGTTAAAAACCCTAATTGGACAAGAATAAGCCCAGGGAGGACGAAAATGACCTAAATGTTCATCCAATGACACAAATGAACTTGTTGGATGCACAAGATTGCTTAAAAACCCTAATTGGACAAGAATAAGCCTAGGGAGGACGAAAATGACCTAAATGTTCATCCAATGACACAAATGAACTTATTGGATGCACAAGATTGGTTAAAAGCCCTAATTGGACAAGAATAAGCCTAGGGAGGACGAAAATGACCTAAATGTTCGTCCAATGACACAAACACACCTATTGGATGCACAAGATTGCATAAAAACCCTAATTGGACAAGAATAAGACTAGGGAGGGCGAAAATGACGTAAATGTTCCTCCAATGACACAAATGAACTTATTGGATGCACAAGGTTGGTTAAAAACCCTAATTGGACAAGAATAAGCCTAGGGAGGACGAAAATGACCTAAATGTTCATCCAATGACACAAATGAACTTATTGGATGCACAAGATTGGTTAAAAACCCTAATTGGACAAGAATAAGCCTAGGGAGGACGAAAATGACCTAAATGTTCGTCCAATGACACAAACACACCTAATGGATGTACAAGATTGCATAAAAACCCGAATTGGACAAGAATAAGACTAGGGAGGACGAAAAATGACCTAAATGTTCCTCCAATGACACAAATGAACTTATTGGATGCACAAGGTTGGTTAAAAACCCTAACTGGACAAGAATAAGCCTAGGGAGGACGAAAATGACCTAAATGTTCATCCAATGACACAAATGAACTTATTGGATGCACAAGATTGGTTAAAAACCCTAATTGGACAAGAATAAGCCTAGGGAGGACGAAAATGACCTAAATGTTCATCCAATGACACAAATGAACTTATTGGATGCACAAGATTGGTTAAAAACCCTAATTGGACAAGAATAAGCCTAGGGAGGATGAAAATGACCTAAATGTTCGTCTAATGACAAAAATGAACTTATTGGATGCACAAGGTTGATTAAAAACCCTAATTGGACAAGAATAAGCCTAAGGAGGACTAAAATGACCCAAATGTTCGTCCAATGACACAAACACACCTATTGGATGCACAAGATTGCATAAAAACCCTAATTGGACAAGAATAAGACTAGGGAGGACGAAAATGACCTAAATGTTCCTCCAATGACACAAACACACCTATTGGATGCACAAGATTGGTTAAAAACCCTAATTGGACAAGAATAAGCCTACGGAGGACGAAAATGACCTAAATGTTCGTCCAATGACACAAACACACCTATTGGATGCACAAGATTGCATAAAAACCCTAATTGGACAAGAATAAGCCTAGGGAGGACGAAAATGACCTAAATGTTCATCCAATGACACAAATGAACTTATTGGACACACAAGATTGGTTAAAAACCCTAATTGGACAAGAATAAGCCTAGGGAGGACGAAAATGACCTAAATGTTCATCCAATGACACAAATGAACTTATTGGATGCACAAGATTGGTTAAAAACCCTAATTGGACAAGAATAAGCCTAGGGAGGATGAAAATGACCTAAATGTTCATCAAATGACACAAATGAACTTATTGGATGCACAAGATTGGTTAAAAACCCTAATTGGACAAGAATAAGCCTAGGGAGGACGAAAATGACCTAAATGTTCATCCAATGACACAAACGAACTTATTGGATGCACAAGATTGATTAAAAACCCTAATTGGACAAGAATAAGCCTAGGGAGGACGAAAATGACCTAAATGTTCATCCAATGACACAAATGAACTTATTGGATGCACAAGATTGGTTAAAAACCATAATTGGACAAGAATAAGCCTAGGGAGGACGAAAATGACATAAATGTTCATCCAATGACACAAATGAACTTATTGGATGCACAAGATTGGTTAAAAACCCTAATTGGACAAGAATAAGCCTAGGGAGGATGAAAATGACCTAAATGTTCATCCAATGACACAAACACACCTATTGGATGCACAAGATTGGTTAAAAACCCTAATTGGGCAAGAATAAGCCTAAGGTGGACGAAAATGACCTAAATGTTCATCCAATGACACAAACACACCTATTGGATGCACAAGATTGGTTAGAAACCCTAATTGGACAAGAATAAGCCTAGGGAGGACGAAAATGACCTAAATGTTCATCCAATGACACAAATCAACTTATTGGATGCACAAGATTTCTTAAAAACCCTAATTGGACAAGAATAAGCCTAGGGAGGACGAAAATGACCTAAATGTTCATCCAATGACACAAATGAACATATTGGATGCACAAGATTCGTTAGAAACCCTAATTGGACAAGAATAAGTCTAGGGAGGACGAAAATGACTTAAATGTTCATCCAATGACACAAACACGCCTATTGGATGCACAAGAATGGTTAAAAACCCTAACTGGACAAGAATAAGCCTACGGAGGACAAAAATGACCTAAATGTTCAACCAATGACACAAATGAACTTATTGGATGCACATGATTGTTTAAAACCCTAATTGGACAAGAATAAGACTAGGGAGGACGAAAATGACCTAAATGTTCATCCAATGACACAAACACACCTATTGGATGCACAAGATTGGTTAGAAACCCTAATTGGACAAGAATAAGCCTAGGGAGGACGAAAATGACCAAAATGTTCATCCAATGACACAAACACACCTATTGGATGCACAAGATTGGTTACAAAACCTATTTGGACAAGAATAAGCCTTGGACGAAAATGACCTAAATGTTCATCCAACGACACAAACACACCTATTGGATGCACAAGATTGGTTAAAAACCCTAACTAGACAAGAATAATCCTAGGGAGGACGAAAATGACCTAAATGTTCCTCCAATGAAATAAATACACCTATTGGATGCACAAGATTGGTTAGAAACCCTAATTGGACAAGAATAAGCCTAGGGAGGACGAAAATGACCTAAATGTTCATCCAATGACACAAATGAACTTATTGGATGCACAAGATTGGTTAAAAACCCTAATTGGACAAGAATAAGCCTTGGGAGGACGAAAATGACCTAAATGTTCATCCAATGACACAAATGAACTTATTGGATGCACAAGATTGGTTAAAAACCCTAATTGGACAAGAATAAGCCTTGGGAGGACGAAAATGACCTAAATGTTCATCCAATGACACAAATGAACTTATTGGATGCACAAGATTGCTTAAAACCATAATTGGACAAGAATAAGACTAGGGACGACGAAAATGACCTAAATGTTAATCCAATGACACAAGCACACCTATTGGATGCACAAGATTGGTTAAAAACCCTAATTGGACAAGAATATGCCTAGGGAGGACGAAAATGACCTAAATGTTTATCCAATGACACAAATGAACTTATTGGATGCACAAGATTGGTTAAAAACCCTAATTGGACAAGAATAAGCCTTGGGAGGACGAAAATGACCTAAATGTTCATCCAATGACACAAATGAACTTATTGGATGCACAAGATTGGTTAAAAACCCTAATTGGACAAGAATAAGCCTTGGGAGGACGAAAATGACCTAAATGTTCGTCCAATGACACAAATGAACTTATTGGATGCACAAGATTGGTTAAAAACCCTAATTGGACAAGAATAAGCCTAAGGTCAACGAAAATAACCTAAATGTTTATCCAATGACACAAATGAACTTATTGGATGAACAAGATTGGTTAAAAACCCTATTTGGACAAGAATAAGCCTAGGGTCGACGAAAATAACCTAAATGTTTATCCAATGACACAAATGAACTTATTGGATGCACAAGATTGGTTAAAAACCCTAATTGGACAAGAATAAGCCTTGGGAGGACGAAAATGACCTAAATGTTCATCCAATGACACAAATGAACTTATTGGATGCACAAGATTGGTTAAAAACCCTAATTGGACAAGAATAAGCCTTGGGAGGACGAAAATGACCTTAATGTTCATCCAATGACACAAATGAACTTATTGGATGCACAAGATTGGTTAAAAACCCTACTTGGACAAGAATAAGCCTAGGGTGGACGATCATGACCTAAATGTTCATCCAATGACACAAACACACCTATTGGATGCACAAGATTGGTTAAAAACCCTAATTGGACAAGAATATGCCTAGGGACGATGAAAATGACCTAAATGTTCATCCAATGACACAAATGAACTTATTGGATGCACAAGATTGGTTAAAAACCCTAATTGGACAAGAATAAGCCTTGGGAGGACGAAAATGACCTAAATATTCATCCAATGACACAAATGAACTTATTGGATGCACAAGATTGGTTAAAAACCCTAATTGGACAAGAATAAGCCTAGGGTGGACGAAAATGACCTAAATGTTCATCCAATGACACAAACACACCTATTGGATGCACAAAATTGGTTAAAAACCCTAATTGGACAAGAATAAGCCTAGGGAGGACGAAAAAGACCTAAATGTTCATCCAACGACACAAACACACCTATTGGATGCACAAGATTGGTTAAAAACCTTAACTGGACAAGAATAAGCCTAGGGAGGGCGAAAATGACTTAAATCTAAATCCAATGACACAAATGAACTTATTGGATGCACAAGATTGCTTAAAACCCTAATTGGAATAGAATAAGCCTTGGGAGGACGAAAATGACCTAAATGTTCATCCAATGACACAAATGAACTTATTGGATGCACAAGATTGGTTAAAAACCCTAATTGGACAAGAATAAGCCTAGGGAGGATGAAAATGACCTAAATGTTCATCCAATGACACAAACGCACCTATTGGATGCACAAGATTGGATAAAAATCCTAATTGGACAAGAATAAGCCTAGGGAGGACGAAAATGACCTAAATGTTCATCCAATGACACAAATGAACTTATTGGATGCACAAGATTGGTTAAAAACCCTAATTGGACAAGAATAAGCCTAGAGAGGACGAAATTGACCAAAATGTGCATCCAATGACACAAACACACACGTTGATTGCACAAGAATGCTTAAAACCCTAATTGGACAAGAATAAGACTAGGGAGGACGACAATGACCTAAATGTTCATCCAATGACACAAATGAACTTATTGGATTCACAAGATTGGTTAAAAACCCTAATTGCACAAGAATAAGCCTAGGGAGGACGAAAATGACCTAAATGTTCATCCAATGACACAAATGAACTTATTGGATGCACAAGATTGCTTAAAAACCCTAATTGGACAAGAATAAGCCTAGGGAGGACGAAAATGACCTAAATGTTCATCCAATGACACAAATACACCTATTGGAAGCACAAGATTGGTTATAAACCCTAATTGGACAAGAATAAGCCTAGGGAGGACGAAAATGACCTAAATGTTCATCCAATGACACAAATGAACTTATTGGATGCACAAGATTGGTTAAAAACCCTAATTGGACAAGAATAAGCCTAGGGAGGACGAAAATGACCTAAATGTTCATCCAATGACACAAACACACCTATTTGATGCACAAGATTGGTTAGAAACCGTAATTGGACAAGAATAAGCCTAGGAAGGACGAAAATGACCTAAATGTTAATCCAATGACACAAATGAACTTATTGGATGCACAAGATTGGTAAAAAACCCTAATTGGACAAGAATAAGCCGAGGGAGGACGAAAATGACCTAAATGTTCATCCAATGACACAAACACACCTATTGGATGCACAAGATTGGTTAAAAACCCTAATTGGACAAGAATAAGCCTAGGGAGGACGAAAATGACCTAAATGTTCATCCAATGACACAAATGAACTTATTGGATGCACAAGATTGGTTAAAAACCCTAATTGGACAAGAATAAGCCTAGGGAGGACGAAAATGACCTAAATGGTCATCCAATGACACAAATGAATTTATTGGATGCACAAGATTGCTTAAAAACCCTAATTAGACAAGAATAAGCCTAGGAAGGACGAAAATGACCTAAATGTTCATCCAATGACACAAATACACCTATTGGATGCACAAGATTGGTTAGAAACCCTAATTGGACAAGAATAAGCCTAGGGAGTACGAAAATGACCCATATGTTCATCCAATGACACAAACACACCTATTGGATGCACAAGATTGGTTAAAAACCCTAATTGGACAAGAATAAGCCTAGGGAGGACGAAAATGACCTAAATGTTCATCCAATGACACAAATGAACTTATTGGATGCACAAGATTGGTTAAAAACCCTAATTGGACAAGAATAAGCCTAGGGAGGACGAAAATGACCTAAATGGTCATCCAATGACACAAATGAATTTATTGGATGCACAAGATTGCTTAAAAACCCTAATTGGACCAGAATAAGCCTAGGGAGGACGAAAATGACCTAAATGTTCATCCATTGACACAAATACACCTATTGGATGCACAAGATTGGTTAAAAACCCTAATTGGACAAGAATAAGCCTAGGCAGGACGAAAATGACCTAAATGTTCATCCAATGACACAAATGAACTTATTGGATGCACCAGATTGCTTAAAAACCCTAATTGGACAAGAATAAGCCTAGGGAGGACGAAAATGACCTAAATGTTCATCCAATGACACAAATACAACTATTGGATGCACAAGATTGGTTAGAAACCCTAATTGGACAAGAATAAGCCTAGGGAGGACGAAAATGACCTAAATGTTCATCCAATGACACAAATGAACTTATTGGATGCACAAGATTGGTTAAAAACCCTAATTGGACAAGAATAAGCCTAGGGAGGACGAAAATGACCTAAATGTTCATCCAATGACACAAATGAACTTATTGGATGCACAAAATTGCTTAAAAACCCTAATTGGACAAGAATAAGCCTAGGGAGGACGAAAATGACCTAAATGTTCATCCAATGACACAAATGAACTTATTGGATGCACAAGATTGGTTAAAAACCCTAATTGGACAAGAATAAGCCTAGGGAGGACGAAAATAACCTAAATGTTCATCCAATGACACAAATGAACCTATTGGATGCACAAGATTGGTTAAAAACCCTAATTGGACAAGAATAAGCCCAGGGTGGACGAAAATGACCTAAATGTTTATCCAATGACACAAATGAACTTATTGGATGCACAAGATTGGTTAAAAACCCTAATTGGACAAGAATAAGCCTAGGGAGGACGAAAATGACCTAAATGTTCATCCAATGACACGAACACACCTATTGGATGCACAAGATTGGTTAGAAACCCTAATTGGACAAGAATAAGCCTAGGGAGGACGAAAATGACCTAAATGTTCATCCAATGACACAAATGAACTTATTGGATGCACAAGATTGGTTAAAAACCCTAATTGGACAAGAATAAGCCTAGGGAGGACGAAAATGACCTACCTGTTCATCCAATGACACAAATGAACTTATTGGATGCACAAGATTGGTTAAAAACCCTAATTGGACAAGAATAAGCCTAGGGAGGACGAAAATGACCTAAATGTTCATCCAATGACACAAATGAACTTATTGGATGCACAAGATTGGTTAAAAACCCTAATTGGACAAGAAAAAGCCTTGGGAGGACGAAAATGACCTAAATGTTCATCCAATGACACAAATGAACTTATTGGATGCACAAGATTGGTTAAAAACCCTAATTGGACAAGAATAAGCCTTGGGAGGACGAAAATGACCTAAATGTTCATCCAATGACACAAATGAACTTATTGGATGCACAAGATTGGTTAAAAACCCTAATTGGACAAGAATAAGCCTTCGGAGGACGAAAATGACCGAAATGTTCATCCAATGACACAAATGAACTTATTGGATGCACAAGATTGGTTAAAAACCCTAATTGGACAAGAATAAGCCTAGGGAGGACGAAAATGACCTAAATGTTCATCCAATGACACATATGAACTTATTTGATGCACAAGATCGCTTAAAAACCCTAATTGGACAAGAATAAGCCTAGGGAGGACGAAAATGACCTAAATGTTCATCCAATGACACAAATTAACTTATTGGATGCACAAGATTGGTTAAAAACCCTAATTGGACAAGAATAAGCCTTGGAAGGACGAAAATGACCTAAATGTTCATCCAATGACACAAATTAACTTATTGGATGCACAAGATTGGTTAAAAACCCTAATTGGACAAGAATAAGCCTTGGGAGGACGAAAATGACCTAAATGTTCATCCAATGACACAAATGAACTTATTGGATGCACAAGATTGGTTAAAAACCCTAATTGGACAAGAATAAGCCTAGGGTGGACGAAAATGACCTAAATGTTCATCCAATGACACAAATGAACTTATTGGATGCATAAGATTGGTTAAAAGCCCTAATTGGACAAGAATAAGCCTATGGAGAACGAAAATGACCTAAATGTTCATCCAATGACACAAACACACCTAGTGGATGCACAAGATTGGTTAAAAACCCTAATTGGACAAGAATAAGCCTAGGGAGGACGAAAATGACCTAAATGTTTATCCAATGACACAAATGAACTTATTGGATGCACAAGATTGGTTAAAAACCCTAATTGGACAAGAACAAGCCTAGGTTGGACGAAAATGACCTAAATGTTTATCCAATGAAACAAATGAACTTATTGGATGCACAAGATTGGTTAAAAACCCTAATTGGACAAGAATAAGCCTAGGGAGGACGAAAATGACCTAAATGTTCATCCAATGACACAAACACACCTATTGGATGCACAAGATTCGTAAGAAACCCTAATTGGACAAGAATAAGCCTAGGGAGGAAGAAACTGACCTAAATGTTCATCCAATGACACAAACATACCTATTGGATGCACAAGATTGGTTAGAAACCCTAATTGGACAAGAATAAGCCTAGGGAGGACGAAAATGACCTAAATGTTCATCCAATGACACAAACACACCTATTGGATGCACAAGATTGGTTAGAAACCCTAATTGGACAAGAATAAGCCATGGGAGGACGAAAATGACCTAAATGTTAATCCAATGACACAAATGAACTTATTGGATGCACATGATTAGTTAAAAACCCTAATTGGACAAGAATAAGCCTAGGGAGGACGAAAATAACCTAAATGTTCATCAAATGACTAAACACACCTATTGGATGCACAAGATTGGTTAGAAACCCTAATTGGACAAGAATAAGCCTAGGGAGGACGAAAATGACCTAAATGTTCATCCAATGACACAAATGAACTTATTGGATGCACAAGATTGGTTAAAAACCCTAATTGGACAAGAATAAGCCTAGGGAGGACGAAAATGACCTAAATGTTCATCCAATGACACAAACACACCTATTGGATGCACAAGATTGGTTAAAAACCTTAACTGGACAAGAATAAGCCTAGGGAAGGCGAAAATGACTTAAATCTAAATCCAATGACACAAATGAACTTATTGGATGCACAAGATTGCTTAAAACCCTAATTGGAATAGAATAAGCCTTGGGAGGACGAAAATGACCTAAATGTTCATCCAATGACACAAATGAACTTATTGGATGCACAAGATTGGTTAAAAACCCTAATTGGACAAGAATAAGCCTAGGGAGGATGAAAATGACCTAAATGTTCATCCAATGACACAAACACACCTATTGGATGCACAAGATTGGTTAAAAACCCTAATTGGACAAGAATAAGCATAAGGTGGACGAAAATGACCTAAATGTTCATCCAATGACACAAACACACCTATTGGATGCACAAGATTGGTTAGAAACCCTAATTGGTCAAGAATAAGCCTAGGGAGGACGAAAATGACCTAAATGTTCATCCAATGACACAAATGAACTTATTGGATGCACAAGATTGGTTAAAAACCCTAATTGGACAAGAATAAGCCTAGGGAGGATGAAAATGACCTAAATGTTCATCCAATGACACAAACGCACCTATTGGATGCACAAGATTGGTTAAAAATCCTAATTGGACAAGAATAAGCCTAAGGTGGACGAAAATGACCTAAATGTTCAACCAATGACACAAACACACCTATTGGATGCACAAGATTGGTTATAAACCCTAATTGGACAAGAATAAGCCTAGGAAGGACGAAAATGACCTAAATGTTCATCCAATGACACAAATGAACTTATGGGATGCACAAGATTGCTTAAAAACCCTAATTGGACAAGAATAAGCCTAGAGAGGACGAAAATGACCTAAATGTTCGTCCAATGACGCAAATGAACTTATTGGATGCACAAGATTGGTTAAAAACCCTAATTGGACAAGAATAAGCCTTGGGAGGACGAAAATGACCTAAATGTTCATCCAATGACACAAATGAACTTATTGGATGCACAAGATTGGTTAAAAACCCTAATTGGACAAGAATAAGCCTAGGGCTGACGAAAATGACCTAAATGTTCATCTAATGACACAAACACACCTATTGGATGCACAAAATTGGTTAAAAACCCTAATTGGACAAGAATAAGCCTAGGGAGGACGAAAATGACCTAAATGTTCATCCAATGACACAACCACACCTATTGGATGCACAAGATTGGTTAAAAACCTAAACTGGACAAGAATAAGCCTAGGGAGGGCGAAAATGACTTAAATCTAAATCCAATGACACAAATGAACTTATTGGATGCACAAGATTGCTTAAAACCCTAATTGGATTAGAATAAGCCTTGGGAGGACGAAAATGACCTAAATGTTCATCCAATGAAACAAATGAACTTATTGGATGCACAAGATTGGTTAAAAACCCTAATTGGACAAGAATAAGCCTAGGGAGGACGAAAATGACCTAAATGTTCATCCAATGACACAAACACACCTATTGGATGCACAAGATAGCTTAAAAACCCTAATTGGACAAGAATAAGCCTAGGGAGGACGAAGATGACCTAAATGTTCATCCAATGACACAAATGAACTTATTGGATGCACAAGATTGGTTAAAAACCCTAATTGGACAAGAATAAGCCTAGGGAGGACGAAATTGACCTAAATGTTCATCCAATGACACAAACACACCTATAGAATGCACAAGATTGGTTAAAACCCCTAATTGGACAAGAATAAGCCTTGGGAGGACGAAAATGACTTAAATGTTATTCCAATGACACAAATGAAGTTATTGGATGCACAAGATTGCTTAAAAACCCTAATTGGACAAGAATAAGCCTAAGGAGGACGAAAATGACTTAAATGTTCATCCAATGACACAAACGCACCTGTTGGATGCACAAGATTGGTTAAAAACCCTAATTGGACAAGAATAAGCCTAGAGAGGACGAAAATGAACTAAATGTTCATTCATCTAATGACACAAATGAACTTATTGGATGCACAAGATATCTTAAAAACCCTAATTGGACAAGAATAAGCCAAGGGAGGATGAAAATAACCTAAATGTACATCCAATGACACAAATGAACTTATTGGATGCACAAGATAGGTTAAAAACCCTAATTGGACAAGAATAAGCCTAGGGAGGATGAAAATGAATTAAATGTTAATCCAATGACACAAATGATGTTATTGGATGCACAAGATTGCTTAAAAACCCTAATTGGACAAGAATAAGCCTAGGGAGGACGAAAATGACTTAAATGTTCATCCAATGACACAAACGCCCCTATTGGATGCACAAGATTGGTTAAAAACCCTAATTGGACAAGAATAAGACTAGGGAGGACGAAAATGACCTAAATGTTCATCCAATGACACAAATGAACTTATTGGATGCACAAGATAGCTTAAAAACCCTAATTGGACAAGAATAAACCTAGGGAGGAAGAAAATGACCTAAATGTACATCCAATGACACAAATGAACTTATTGGATGCACAAGATTTGTTAAAACCCCTAATTGGACAAGAATAAGTCTAAGGAGGATGAAAATGACTTAAATGTTCATCCAATGACACAAACACATCTATTGGATGCACAAGATTGGTTAAAAACCCTAATTGGACAAGAATAAGCCTAGGGAGGACGAAAATGACTTAAATGTTAATCCAATGACACAAATGAACTTATTGGATGCACAAGATTGGTTAAAAACACTAATTGGACAAGAATAAGCCTAGGGTGGACGAAAATGACCTAAATGTTCATCCAATGACACAAATGAACTTATTGGATACACAAGATTGGTTAAAAACCCTAATTGGACAAGAATAAACCAAGGGAGGACGAAAATGACCTAAATGTTCATCCAATGACACAAACACACCTATTGGATGCACAAGATTGGTTAAAAACCCTAATTGGACAAGAATAAGCCTAGGGAGGACGAAAATGACCTAAATGTTCATCGAATGACACAAATGAACTTATTTGATGCACAAGATTGGTTAGAAACCCTAATTGGACAAGAATAAGCCTAGGGAGGACGAAAATGACCTAAATGTTCATCCAATGACACAAATGAACTTATTGGATGCACAAGATTGGTTAAAAACCCTAATTGGACAAGAATAAGCCTAGGGAGGACGAAAATGACCAAAATGTTCATCCAATGACACAAACACACCTATTGGATGCACAAGATTGCTTAAAACCCTAATTGGACAAGAATAAGACTAGGGAGGACGAAAATGACCTAAATGTTCATCCAATGACACAAACACTCCTATTGGATACACAAGATTGGTTAGAAACCTTAATTGGACAATATATAAGCCTAGGGAGGACGAAAATGACCTAAATGTTCATCCAATGACAAAAATGAACTTATTGGATACACAAGATTGTTTAAAAACCCTACTTGGACAAGAATAAGCCTAGGGAGGACGAAAATGACCTAAATGTTCATACAATGACACAAACACACCTATTGGACGCACAAGATTGGTTAAAAACCCTAATTGGACAAGAATAAGCCTAGGGAGGACGAAAATGACTTAAATGTTCATCCATTGACACAAACACACCTATTGGATGCACAAGATTGGTTAAAAACCCTAATTGGACAAGAATAAGCCTAGGGAGGACGAAAATGACCTAAATGTTCATCCAATGACACAAATGAACTTATTGGATGCACAAGATTGGACAAAAACCCTAATTGGACAAGAATAAGCCTGGGGTGGACGAAAATGACCTAAATGTTCATCCAATGACACAAATGAACTTATTGGATGCTCAAGATTGGTTAAAAACCCTAATTGGACAAGAATAAGCCTTGGGAGGACGTAAATGACCTAAATGTTCATCCAATGACACAAACACACCTATTGGATGCACAAGATTGGTTAAAAACCCTAATTGGACAAGAATAAGCCTAGGGAGGACGAAAATGACCTAAATGTTCATCCAATGACACAAAGCAACTTATTGGATGCACATGATTGGTTAAAAACCCTAATTGGACAAGAATAAGCCTAGGGAGGACGAAAATGACCTAAATGTTCGTCTAATGACACAAATAAACTTATTGGATGCACAAGATTGGTTAAAAACCCTAATTGGACAAGAATAAGCCTTGGGAGGACGAAAATGACCTAAATGTTCATCCAATGACACAAATGAACTTATTGGATGCACAAGATTGGTTAAAAACCCTAATTGGACAAGAATAGGCCTAGGGAGGACGAAAATGACCTAAATGTTCATCCAATGACACAAATGAACTTATTGGATGCACAAGATTGGTTAAAAACCCTAATTGGACAAGAATAAGCCTAGGGAGGACGAAAATGACCTAATTGATCATCCAATGACACAAACACACCTATTGGATGCACAAGATTGGTTAAAAACCCTAATTGGACAAGAATAAGCCTCGGGAGGACAAAAATGACCTAATTGATCATCCAATGACACAAACACACCTATTGGATGCACAAGATTGGTTAAAAACCCTAATTGGACAAGAATAAGCCTAGGGAGGGCGAAAATGACCTAATTGATCATCCAATGACACAAACACACCTATTGGATGCACAAGATTGGTTAAAAACCCTAATTGGACAAGAATAAGCCTAGGGAGGACGAAAATGACCTAATTGATCATCCAATGACACAAACACACCTATTGGATGCACAAGATTGGTTAAAAACCCTAATTGAACAAGAATATGCCTAGGGAGGAAGAAAATGACCTAATTGATCATCCAATGACACAAATGAACTTATTGGATGCACAAGATGAGTTAAAAACCCTAATTGGACAAGAATAAGCCTAGGGAGGACGAAAATAACCTAATTGATCATCCAATGACACAAACACACCTATTGCATGCACAAGATTGGTCTAAAACTCTAATTGGACAAGAATATGCTTTGGGAGGACGAAAATGACCTAAATGTTAATCCAATGACACAAATGAACTTATTGGATGCACAAGATTGGTTAAAAACCCTAATTGGACAAGAATAAGCCTAGGGAGGACGAAAATGACCTAAATGTTAATCCAATGACACAACACAACTTATTGGATGCACAAGATTGGTTAAAAACCCTTATTGGACAAGAATATGCCTAGGGAGGAAGAAAATGACCTAAATATTAATTTTATGACACAAACAAACTTATCGGATGCACAAGATTGGTTAAAAACCCTAATTGTACAAGAATAAGCCTAGGGAGAACGAAAATGACCTAATTGAGCATCCAATGACACAAACACACCTATTGGATGCACAAGATTGGTTAAAAACCCTAATTGGACAAGAATATGCCTAGGGAGGACGAAAATGACCTAATTGATCATCCAATGACACAAACACACCTATTGGATGCACAAGATTGGTTAAAAACCCTAATTGGACAAGAATATGCCTAGGGAGGACGAAAATGACCTAATTGATCATCCAATGACACAAACACACCTATTGGAGGCACAAGATTGGTTAAAAACCCTAATTGGACAAGAATAAGCGTATGGAGAACGAAAATGACCTAAATTTTAATCCAATGACACAACTCAACTTATTGGATGCACAAGATTGGTTAAAAACCCTAATTGGACAAGAATAAGCCTAGGGAGGACGAAAATGACCTAATTGATCATCCAATGACACAAACACACCTATTGGATGCACAAGATTGGTTAAAAACCCTAATTGGACAAGAATATGCCTAGGGAGGACGAAAATGACCTAATTGATCATCCAATGACACAAACACACCTATTGGATGCACAAGATTGGTTAAATACCCTAATTGGACAAGAATATGCCTAGGGAGGACGAAGATGACCTAATTGATCATCCAATGACACAAATGAACTTATTGGATGCACAAGATTAGTTAAAAACACTAATTAGACAAGAATAAGCCTAGGGAGGACGAAAATAACCTAATTGATCAACCAATGACACAAACACACCTATTGGATGCACAAGATTGGTCTAAAACTCTAATTGGACAAGAATATGCCTAGGGAGGACGAAAATGACCTAAATGTTAATCCAATGACACAAATGAACTTATTGGATGCACAAGATTGGTGAAAAACCCTAATTGGACAAGAATAAGCCTAGGGAGGACGAAAATGACCTAAATGTTAATCCAATGACACAAATGAACTTATTGGATGCACAAGATTGGTTAAAAACCCTAATTGGACAAGAATAAGCCTTGGGAGGAAGAAAATAACCTAAATGTTTATCAAATGACTAAACACACCTATTGGATGCACAAGATTGGTTAAAAACCCTAATTGGACAAGAATAAGCCTAGGGAGGACGAAAATGACCTAAATGTTCATCCAATGACACAAACACACCTATTGGATGCACAAGATTGGTTAAAAACCCTAATTGGACAAGAATAAGCATAGGGTGGACGAAAATGACCTAAATGTTCATTCAATGACCCAAATGAACTTATTCGATGCACAAGATTGCTTAAAAACCCTAATTGGACAAGAATAAGCCTAGGGTGAACGAAAATGACCTAAATGTTCATCCAATGACACAAATGAACTTATTGGATGCACAAGATTGGTTAAAAACCCTAATTGGACAAGAATAAGCCTAGGGAGGATGAAAATGACCTAAATGTTCATCCAATGACACAAACACACCTATTGGATGCACAAGATTGGTTAAAAACCCTAATTGGACAAGAATAAACCTAGGGAGGACGAAAATGACCTAAATGTTCATCCAATGACACAAATGAACTTATTGGATGCACAAGATTGGTTAAAAACCCTAATTGGACAAGAATAAGCCTAGGGAGGACGAAATTGACCTAAATGTTCATCCAATGACACAAACACACCTATAGAATGCACAAGATTGGTTAAAAACCCTAATTGGACAAGAATAAGCCTTGGGAGGACGAAAATGACTTAAATGTTATTCCAATGACACAAATGAAGTTATTGGATGCACAAGATTGCTTAAAAACCCTAATTGGACAAGAATAAGCCTAAGGAGGACGAAAATGACTTAAATGTTCATCCAATGACACAAACGCACCTGTTGGATGCACAAGATTGGTTAAAAACCCTAATTGGACAAGAATAAGCCTAGAGAGGACGAAAATGAACTAAATGTTCATTCATCTAATGACACAAATGAACTTATTGGATGCACAAGATATCTTAAAAACCCTAATTGGACAAGAATAAGCCAAGGGAGGATGAAAATAACCTAAATGTACATCCAATGACACAAATGAACTTATTGGATGCACAAGATAGGTTAAAAACCCTAATTGGACAAGAATAAGCCTAGGGAGGATGAAAATGAATTAAATGTTAATCCAATGACACAAATGATGTTATTGGATGCACAAGATTGCTTAAAAACCCTAATTGGACAAGAATAAGCCTAGGGAGGACGAAAATGACTTAAATGTTCATCCAATGACACAAACACCCCTATTGGATGCACAAGATTGGTTAAAAACCCTAATTGGACAAGAATAAGACTAGGGAGGACGAAAATGACCTAAATGTTCATCCAATGACACAAATGAACTTATTGGATGCACAAGATAGCTTAAAAACCCTAATTGGACAAGAATAAACCTAGGGAGGAAGAAAATGACCTAAATGTACATCCAATGACACAAATGAACTTATTGGATGCACAAGATTTGTTAAAACCCCTAATTGGACAAGAATAAGTCTAAGGAGGATGAAAATGACTTAAATGTTCATCCAATGACACAAACACATCTATTGGATGCACAAGATTGGTTAAAAACCCTAATTGGACAAGAATAAGCCTAGGGAGGACGAAAATGACTTAAATGTTAATCCAATGACACAAATGAACTTATTGGATGCACAAGATTGGTTAAAAACACTAATTGGACAAGAATAAGCCTAGGGTGGACGAAAATGACCTAAATGTTCATCCAATGACACAAATGAACTTATTGGATACACAAGATTGGTTAAAAACCCTAATTTGACAAGAATAAACCTAGGGAGGACGAAAATGACCTAAATGTTCATCCAATGACACAAACACACCTATTGGATGCACAAGATTGGTTAGAAACCCTAATTGGACAAGAATAAGCCTAGGGAGGACGAAAATGACCTAAATGTTCATCCAATTACACAACTGAACTTATTGGATGCACAAGATTGCTTAAAAATCCTAATTGGACAAGAATAAGCCTAGGGAGGACGAAAATGACCTAAATGTTAATCCAATGACGCAAATGAACTTATTGGATGCACAAGATTGGTTAAAAACCCTAATTGGACAAGAATAAGCCTTGGGAGGACGAAAATGACCTTAATGTTCATCCAATGACACAAATGAACTTATTGGATACACAAGATTGGTTAAAACCCTAATTGGACAAGAATAAGCCTAGGTTGGACGATCATGACCTAAATGTTCGTCCAATGACACAAACACACCTATTGGATGCACAAGATTGGTTAAAAACCCTAATTGGACAAGAATATGCCTAGGGACGACGAAAATGACCTAAATGTTCATCCAATGACACAAATGAACTTATTGGATGCACAAGATTGGTTAAAAACCCTAATTGGACAAGAATAAGCCTTGGGAGGACGAAAATGACCTAAATGTTCATCCAATGACACAAATGGACTTATTGGATGCACAAGATTGGTTAAAAACCATAATTGGACAAGAATAAGCCTAGGGTGGACGAAAATGACCTAAATGTTCATCAAATGACACAAATGAACTTATTGGATGCACAAGATTGGTTAAAAACCCTAATTGGACAAGAATAAGCCTAGGGAGGACGAGAATGACCTAAATGTTCATCCAATAACACAAACACACCTATTGGATGCACAAGATTGGTTAAAAACCGTAACTGGACAAGAATAAGCCTAGGGAGGACGAAAATGACTTAAATCTTAATCCAATGACACAAATGAACTTATTGGATGCACAAGATTGCTTAAAACCATAATTGGACAAGAATAAGCCTTGGGAGGACGAAAATGACCTAAATGTTCATCCAATGACACAAACACGCCTATTGGATGCACAAGATTGCTTAAAACCCTAATTGGACAAGAATAAGACTAGGGAGGACGAAAATGACCTAAATGTTCATCCAATGACACAAACACACCTATTGGATGCACAAGATTGGTTAGAAACCTTAATTGGACAATATATAAGCCTAGGGAGGACGAAAATGACCTAAATGTTCATCCAATGACAAAAATGAACTTATTGGATACACAAGATTGTTTAAAAACCCTACTTGGACAAGAATAAGCCTAGGGAGGACGAAAATGACCTAAATGTTCATACAATGACACAAACACACCTATTGGACGCACAAGATTGGTTAAAAACCCTAATTGGACAAGAAAAAGCCTAGGGAGGACGAAAATGACTTAAATGTTCATCCATTGACACAAACACACCTATTGGATCCACAAGATTAGTTAAAAACCCTAATTGGACAAGAATAAGCCTAAGGAGGACGAAAATGACCTAAATGTTCATCCAATGACACAAATGAACTTAATGGATGCACAAGATTGGACAAAAACCCTAATTGGACAAGAATAAGCCTGGGGTGGACGAAAATGACCTAAATGTTCATCCAATGACACAAATGAACTTATTGGATGCTCAAGATTGGTTAAAAACCCTAATTGGACAAGAATAAGCCTTGGGAGGACGAAAATGACCTAAATGTTCATCCAATGACACAAACACACCTATTGGATGCACAAGATTGGTTAAAAACCCTATTTGGACAAGAATAAGCCTATGGAGGACGAAAATGACCTAAATGTTCATCCAATGACACAAACACACGTATTAAATGCACAAGATTGGTTAAAAACCGTAATTGGACAAGAATAAGCCTAGGGAGGACGAAAATGACTTAAATGTTAATCCAATGACACAAATTAACTTATTGGATGCACAATATTGCTTAAAACCCTAATTGGACAAAAATTAGTCTAGGGAGGACGAAAATGACCTAAATGTTCATCAAATGACACAAACACACCTATTGAATGCACAATATTGGTTAAAAACCCTAATTGGACAAGAATAAGCCTAGGGAGGACGAAAATGACCTAAATGTTCATCCAATGAAACAAACACACCTATTGGATGCACAAGATTCGTTAGAAACCCAAATTGGACAAGAATAAATCTAGGGAGGATGAAAATGACTTAAATGTTCATCCAATGACACAAACACGCCTATTGGATGCACAAGATTGGTTAAAAACCCTAACTGGACAAGAATAAGCCTAGGGAGGACGAAAACGACCTAAATGTTCAACCAATGACACAAATGAACTTATTGGATGCACAAGATTGGTTAAAAACCCTAATTGGACAAGAATAAGCCTAGGGAGGACGAAAATGACCTAAATGTTAATCCAATGACACAAATGAACTTATTGGATGCACAAGATTCCTTAAAAACCCTAATTGGACAAGAATAAGCCTAGGGAGGACGAAAAGTACCTAAATGTTAATCCAATGCCACAAATGAACTTATTGGATAAAAAAGATTGGTTAAAAACCCTAATTGGACAAGAATAAGCCTAGGGAGGAGGAAAATGACTTAACTGTTTATCCAATGACACAAACACACCTATTGGATGCTTAAGATTGGTTAAAAACCCTAATTGTACAAGAATAAGCCTAGGGAGGACGGAAATGACCTAAATGTTCATCTAATGACACAAATAAACTTATTGGATGCACAAGATTGCTTAAGACGCTAATTGGACAAGAATAAGCCTAGGGAGGACGAAAATGACCTAAATGTTCATCCAATGACACAAACACACCTATTGGATGCACAAGATTCGTTAGAAACCCTAATTGGACAAGAATAAGCCTAGGGAGGACGAAAATGACCTAAATGTGCATCCAATGACACAAACACACACATTGGATGCACATGAATGCTTAAAACCCTAATTGGACAAGAATAAGACTAGGGAGGACGAAAATGACCTAAATGTTCATCCAATGACACAAATGAACTTATTGGATGCACAAGATTGGTTAAAAACCCTAATTGGACAAGAATAAGCATAGGGAGGACGAAAATGACCTAAATGTTCATCCAATGACACAAACACACCTATTGGATGCAAAAGATTGGTTAAAAACCCTAATTAGACAACAATAAGCCTAGGGAGGATGAAAATGACCTAAATGTTTAACCAATGACACAAACACACCTATTGGATGCCCAAGATTGGTTAAAAACCCTAATTGGACAAGAATAAGCCTAGGGAGGATGAAAATGACCTAAATGTTCATCCAATGACACAAACACACCTATTGGATGCACAAGATTGGTTATAAACCCTAATTGGACAACAATATGCCTAGGGAGGATGAAAATGACCTAAATGTTCAACCAATGACACAAACACACCTATTGGATGCACAAGATTGGTTAAAAACTCTAATTGGACAAGAATAAGCATAGGGAGGATGAAAATGACCTAAATGTTCATCCAATGACACAAACACAACTATTGGATGCACAAGATTGGTTAAAAACCCTAATTGCACAAGAATAAGCCTAGGGAGGACGAAAATGACCTAAATGTTCATCCAATGACACAAATGAACTTATTGGACGTGCAATTAGGGTTTTTAACCAATCTTATGCATCCAATAGGTGTGTTTGTGTCATTAGATGAACATTTAGGTCATTTTCATCCTCCCTAGGCTTATTGTTGTCCAATTAGGGTTTTTAACCAATCTTGTGCATCCAATAGGTGTGTTTGTGTCATTGGATGAACATTTAGGTCATTTTCGTCCTCCCTAGGCTTATTCTTGTCCAATTAGGGTTTTTAACCAATCTTGTGCATCCAATATGTGTGTTTGTGTCATTTGATGAACATTTAGGTCATTTTCGTCCTCCCAAGGCTTATTCTTGTCCAATTAGGGTTTTAAGCAATCTTTTGCATCGAATAAGTTCATTTGTGTCATTGGATTAACATTTAAGTCATTTTCGTCCTCCCTAGGCTTATTCTTGACCAATTTGGGTTTTTAACCAATCTTGTGCATCCAATAGGTGTGTTTGTGTCATTGGATGAACATTTAAGTCATTTTCATCCTCCCTAGGCTTATACTTGTCCAATTAGGGTTTTAACCAATCTTGTGCATCCAATAAGTTCATTTGTGTCACTGGATGAACATTTAGGTCATTTTCGTCCTCCCTTGGCTTATTCTTGTCCAATTAGGGTTTTTAACCAATCTTGTGCATCCAATAGGTGTGTTTGTGTCATTGGATGAACATTTAGGTCACTTTCGTCCTCTTTAGGCTTATTCTTGTCCAATTAGGGTTTTTAGCCAATCTTGTGCATCCAATAAGTTCATTTGTGTCATTGGATGAACATTTAGGTCATTTTCGTCCTCCCTAGGCTTATTCTTGTCCAATTAGGGTTTTTAACCAATCTTGTGCATCCAATAAGTTCATTTGTGTCATTGGATGAACATTTAGGTCATTTTTGTCCTCCCTAGGCTTTTTCTTGTCCAGTTAGGGTTTTTCACCATTCTCGTCCATTCTCGTGCATCCAATGACACAAATGAACTTATTGGATGCACAAAATTGGTTAAAACCCCTAATTGGACAAGAATAAGTCTAGGGAGGATGAAAATGACTTAAATGTTCATCCAATGACACAAACACATCTATTGGATGCACAAGATTGGTTAAAAACCCTAATTGGACAAGAATAAGCCTAGGGAGGACGAAAATGACCTAAATGTTCATCCAATGACACAAACACACCTATTGGATGCACAAGATGGGTTAAAAACCCTAATTGGACAAGAATAAGCCTATGAAGGACGAAAATGACTTAAATGTTCATCCAATGACACAAACACACCTATTGGATGCACAAGATTGGTTAAAAACCCTAACTGGACCAGAATAAGCCTAGGGAGAACAAAAATGACTTAAATCTTAATCCAATGACACAAATGAACTTATTGGATGCACAAGATTGCTTAAAACCCTAATTGGACAAGAATAAGCCTAGGGAGGACGAAAATAACCTAAATGTTCATCAAATGACACAAACACACCTATTGGATGCATAAGATTGGTTAAAAACCCTAATTGGACAAGAATAAGCCTAGGGTGGACGAAAATGACCTAAATGTTCATCGAATGACACAAACACACCGATTGGATGCACAAGATTCGTTAGAAACCCTAATTGGACAAGAATAAGCCTAGGGAGGACGAAAATGACCTAAATGTGCATCCAATGACACAAACACACACATTGATTGCACAAGAATGCTTAAAACCCTTATTGGACAAGAATAAGACTAGGGAGGACAAAAATGACCTAAATGTTCATCCAATGATACAATCACACATATTGAATGCACAAGATTGGTTAAAACCCCTAACTGGACAAGAATAAGCCTAGGGAGGACGAAAAATACCTAAATGTTCATCCAATGACACAAACACACCTATTGGATGCACTAGATTGGTTAAAAACCCTAATTGGACAAGAATAAGCCTAGGGAGGACGAAAATGACCTAAATGTTCATCTAATGACACAAACACACCTATTGGATGCACAAGATTGGTTAAAAACCTTAACTGGACAAGAATAAGCCTTGGGAGGACGAAAATGACCTAAATATTCATCCAATGACACAAATGAACTTATTAGATGCACAAGATTGGTTAAAAACCCTACTTGGACAAGAATAAGCCTAAGGTGGACGAAAATGACCTAAATGTTCATCCAATGACACAAATGAACTTATTGGATGCACAAGATTTCTTAAAACCCTAATTGGACAAGAATAAGCCTAGGGAGGACGAAAATGACCTAAATGTTCATCCAATGACACAAACACACCTATTGGATGCACAAGATGGGTTAAAAACCCTAATTGGACAAGAATAAGCCTAGGGAGGACGAAAATGACTTAAATGTTCATCCAATGACACAAACACACCTATTGGATGCACAAGATTGGTTAAAAACCCTAACTGGACAAGAATAAGCCTAGGGAGGACAAAAATGACTTAAATCTTAATCCAATGACACAAATGAACTTATTGGATGCACAAGATTGCTTAAAACCCTAATTGGACAAGAATAAGCCTAGGGAGGACGAAAATAACCTAAATGTTCATCAAATGACACAAACACACCTATTGGATGCACAAGATTGGTTAAAAACCCTAATTGCACAAGAATAAGCCTAGGGAGGACGAAAATAACCTAAATGTTCATCAAATGACTAAACACACCTATTGGATGCACAAGATTGGTTAGAAACCCTAATTGGACAAGAATAAGCCTAGGGAGGACGAAAATGACCTAAATGTTCTCCCAATGACACAAATGAACTTATTGGATGCACAAGATTGGTTAAAAACCCTAATTGGACAAGAATAAGCCTAGGGAGGACGAAAATGACCTAAATGTTCATCCAATGACACAAACACACCTATTGGATGCACAAGATTGGTTAGAAACCCTAATTGGACAAGAATAAGCCTAGGAAAGACGAAAATGACCTAAATGTTAATCCAATGACACAAATGAACTTATTGGATGCACAAGATTGGTTAAAAACCATAATTGGACAAGAATAAGCCTAGGGAGGACGAAAATGACCTAAATGTTCATCCAATGACACAAATGAACTTATTGGATGCACAATATTTGTTGAAAACCCTAATTTGACAAGAATAAGCCCAGGGAGGACGAAAATGACCTAAATGTTCATCCAATGACACAAATAAACTTATTGGATGCACAAGATTGCATAAAAACCCTAAATGGACAAGAATAAGCCTAGGGAGGACGAAAATGACCTAAATGTTCGTCCAATGACACAAACACACCTATTGGATGCACAAGATTGCATAAAAACCCTAATTGGACGAGAATAAGACTAGGGACGACGAAAATGACCTAAATGTTCCTCCAATGACACAAACATACCTATTGGATGCACAAGATTGCATAAAAACCCTAATTGGACAAGAATAAGACTAGGGAGGACGAAAATGACCTAAATGTTCATCCAATGACACAAATGAACTTATTGTATGCACAAGATTGGTTAAAAACCCTAATTGGACAAGAATAAGCATAGGAAGGACAAAAATGACCAAAATGTTCATCCAATGACACAGACACACCTATTGGATGCACAAGATTGCATAAAAACCCTAATTGGACAAGAATAAGACTAGGGAGGATGATAATGACCAAAATGTTCATCCAATGACACAAATGAACTTATTGGATGCACAAGATTGGTTAAAAACCCTAATTGGACAAGAATAAGCATAGGGAGGACGAAAATGACCTAAATGTTCGTCCAATGACACAAACACACCTATTGGATGCACAAGATTGCATAAAAACCCTAATTCGACAAGAATAAGACTTGGGAGGACGAAAATGACCTAAATGTTCCTCCAATGACACAAACACACCTATTGGATGCACAAGATTGCATAAAAACCCTAATTCGACAAGAATAAGACTAGGGAGGACGAAAATGACCTAAATGTTCCTCCAATGACACAAACACACCTATTGGATGCACAAGATTGCATAAAAACCCTAATTGGACAAGAATAAGACTAGGGAGGACGAAAATGACCTAAATGTTCATCCAATGACACAAATAACCTTATTGGATGCACAAGATTGGTTAAAAACCCTAATTGGCCAAGAATAAGCCTAGGGAGGACGAAAATGACCTAAATGTTCGTCCAATGACACAAACACCCCTATTGGATGCAAAGGATTGCATAAAAACCCTAATTGGACAAGAATAAGACTAGGGAGGACGAAAATGACCTAAGTGTTCCTCCAATGACAAAAACACACCTATTGGATGCACAAGATTGCATAAAAACCCTAATTCGACAAGAATAAGACTAGGGAGGACGAAAATGACCTAAATGTTCCTCCAATGACACAAACACACCTATTGGATGCACAAGATTGCATAAAAACCCTAATTGGACAAGAATAAGACTAGGGAGGACGTAAATGACCTAAATGTTCCACCAATGACACAAATGAACTTATTGGATGCACAAGGTTGGTTAAAAACCCTAATTGGACAAGAATAAGATTAGGGAGGACGAAAATGACCTAAATGTTCATCCAATGACACAAATGAACTTATTGGATGCACAAGATTGGTTAAAAACCCTAATTGGACAAGAATAAGCCTAGGGAGGACGAAAATGACCTAAATGTTCATCCAATGACACAAACACACCTATTGGATGCACAAGATTGGTTAGAAACCCTAATTGGACAAGAATAAGCCTAGGGAGGATGAAAATAACCTAAATAGTAATCCAATGACACAAATGAACTTATTGGATGCACAAGATTGGTTAAAAACCCTAATTGGACAAGAATAAGCCTAGTGAGGACGAAAATGACTTAAATGTTCATCCAATGACACAAACACACCTATTGGATGCACAAGATTGGTTAAAAACCCTAATTGTACAAGAATAAGCATAGGGAGGACGAAAATCACCTAAATGTTCATCCAATGACACAAACACACCTATTGGATGCACATGATTGGTTAGAAACCCTAATTGGACAAGAATAAGCCTAGAGAGGACGAAAATGACCTAAATGTTCATCCAATGACATAAACACACCTATTGGATGCACAAGATTGGTTAAAAACCCTAATTGGACAAGAATAAGCCTAGGGAGGACGAAAATGACCTAAATGTTAATCCAATGACACAAATGAACTTATTGGATGCACAAGATTGGTTAAAAACCCTAATTAGACAAGAATAAGCCTAGGGAGGATGAAAATGACCTAAATGTTCATCCAATGACACAAACACACCTATTGCATGCACAAGATTGGTTAGAAACCCTAATTGGACAAGAATAAGCCTAGGGAGGACGAAAATGACCTAAATGTTAATCCAATGACACAAATGAACTTATTGGATGCACAAGATTGGTTAAAAACCCTAATTGGACAAGAATAAGCCTAGGGAGGACGAAAATAACCTAAATGTTCATCAAATGACTAAACACACCTATTCGATGTACAAGAATGGTTAGAAACCCTAATTGGACAAGAATAAGCCTAGGGAGGACGAAAATGACCTAACTATTCATCCAATGACACAAATGAACTTATTGGATGCACAAGATTGGTTAAAAACCCTAATTGGACAAGAATAAGCCTAGGGAGGACGAAAATGACCTAAATGTTCATCCAATGACACAAACACACCTATTGGATGCACAAGATTGGTTAGAAACCCTAATTGGACAAGAATATGCCTAGGGAGGACGAAAATGACCTAATTGATCATCCAATGACACAAACACACCTATTGGATGCACAAGATTGGTTAAAAACCCTAATTGGACAAGAATAAGCCTAGGGAGGACGAAAATGACCTAATTGATCATCCAATGACACAAACACACCTATTGGATGCACATGATTGGTTAAAAACCCTAATTTGACAAGAATAAGCCTAGGGAGGACGAAAATGACCTAATTGATCATCCAATGACACAAACACACCTATTGGATGCACAAGATTGGTAAAAAACCCTAATTGGACAAGAATATGCCTAGGGAGGACGAAAATGACCTAATTGATCATCCAATGACACAAACACACCTACTGGATGCACAAGATTGGTTAAAAACCCTAATTGGACAAGAATATGCCTAGGGAGGACGAAAATAAACTAATTGATCATCCAATGACACAAACACACCTATTGGATGCACAAGATTGGTTAAAAACCCTAATTGGACAAGAATAAGCCTAGGGAGGACGAAAATGACCTAATTGATCATCCAATGACACAAACACACCTATTGGATGCACAAGATTGGTTAAAAACCCTAATTGGACAACAATAAGCCTGGGGAGGACGAAAATGACCTAATTGATCATCCAATGACACAAACACACCTATTGGATGCACAAGATTGGTTAAAAACCCTAATTGGACAAGAATAAGCCTAGGGAGGACGAAAATGACCTAATTGATCATCCAATGACACAAACACACCTATTGGATGCACAAGATTAGTCTAAAACTCTAATTGGACAAGAATATGCCTAGGGAGGACGAAAATGACCTAAATGTTAATCCAATGACACAAATGAACTTATTGGATGCACAAGATTGGTTAAAAACCCTAATTGGACAAGAATAAGCCTAGGGTGGACGAAAATGACCTAAATGTTTATCCAATGACACAAATGAACTTATTGGATGCACAAGATGGGTTAAAAACCCTAATTGGACAAGAATAAGCCTAGGGAGGACGAAAATGACCTAAATGTTCATCCAATGACACAAACACACCTATTGGATGCACAAGATTGGTTAGAAACCCTAATTGGACAAGAATAAACCTAGGGAGGACGAAAATGACCTAAATGTTAATCAAATGACACAAATGAACTTATTGGATGCACAAGATTGGTTAGAAACCCTAATTGGACAAGAATAAGCCTAGGGAGGACGAAAATGACCTAAATGTTCATCCAATGACACAAACACACCTATTGGATGCACAAGATTGGTTAAAAACCCTAATTGGACAAGAATAAGCCTAGGGAGGACGAAAATGACCTAAATGTTCATCCAATGACACAAACACACCTATTGGATGCCCAGGATTGGTTAGAAACGATAATTGGACAAGTATAAGCCTAGGGAGGACGAAAATGACCTAAATGTTAATCCAATGACACAAATGAACTTATTGGATGCACAAGATTGGTTAAAAACCCTAATTGGACAAGAATAAGCCTAGGGAGGACGAAAATAACCTAAATGTTCATCAAATGACTAAACACACCTATTGGATGCACAAGATTGGTTAGAAACCCTAATTGGACAAGAATAAGCCTAGGGAGGACCAAAATGACCTACATGTTCACCCAATGACACAAATGAACTTATTGGATGCACAAGATTGGTTAAAAACCCTAATTGGACAAGAATAAGCCTAGGGAGGACGAAAATGACCTAAATGTTCATCCAATGACACAAACACACCTATTGGATGCACAAGATTGGTTAGAAACCCTAATTGGACAAGAATATGCCTAGGGAGGACGAAAATGACCTAAATGTTCATCCAATGACACAAACACACCTATTGGATGCACACGATTGGTTAGAAACCCTAATTTGACAAGAATAAGCCTAGGGAGGACGAAAATGACCTAACTATTCATCCAATGACACAAATGAACTTATTGGATGCACAAGATTGCTTAAAACCCTAATTGGACAAGAATAAGCCTAGGGAGGACGAAAATGATCTAAATGTTAATCCAATGACACAAATGAACTTATTGGATGCACAAGATAGGTTAAAAACCGTAATTGGACAAGAATAAGCCTAGGGAGGACGAAAATGACCTAAATGTTCATCCAATGACACAATTGAACTTATTGGATGCACAAGATTGGTTAAAAACCCTAATTGGACAAAAATAAGCCTAGGGAGGACGAAAATGACCTAAATGTTCATCCAATGACACAAACACACCTATTGGATGCACAAGATTGGTTAGAAACCCTAATTGGACAAGAATAAGCCTAGGGAGGACGAAAATGACCTAAATGTTAATCCAATGACACAAATGAACTTATTGGATGCACAAGATTGGTTAAAAACCCTAATTAAACAAGAATAAGCCTAGGGAGGACGAAAATGACCTAAACGTTCATCCAATGACACAAACACACCTATTGGATGCACACGATTGGTTAGAAACCCTAATTTGACAAGAATAAGCCTAGGGAGGACGAAAATGACCTCACTATTCATCCAATGACACAAATGAACTTATTGGATGCACAAGATTGCTTAAAACCCTAATTGGACAAGAATAAGCCTAGGGAGGACGAAAATGACCTAAATGTTCACCCAATGACACAATTGAACTTATTGGATGCACAAGATTGGTTAAAAACCCTAATTGGACAAAAATAAGCATAGGGAGGACGAAAATGACCTAAATGTTCATCCAATGACACAAACACACCTATTGGATGCACAAGATTGGTTAGAAACCGTAATTAGACAAGAATAAGCCTAGGGAGGACGAAAATGACCTAAATGTTAATCCAATGACACAAATGAACTTATTGGATGCACAAGATTGGTTAAAAACCCTAATTAAACAAGAATAAGCCTAGGGAGGACGAAAATGACCTAAACGTTCATCCAATGACACAAACACACCTATTGGATGCACACGATTGGTTAGAAACCCTAACTTGACAAGAATAAGCCTAGGGAGGACGAAAATGACCTAAATGTTCATCCAATGACACAAATGAACATATTGGAAGCACAAGATTGGTTAAAAACCCTAATTGGACAAGAATAAGCCTAGGGAAGACGAAAATGACCTAAATGTTCATCCAATGACACAATTGAACTTATTTGATGCACAAGATTGGTTAAAAACCCTAATGGGACAAGAATAAGCCTAGGGGGGATGAAAATGACCTCAATGTTCATCCAATGTCACAAACACACCTATTGGATGCACAAGATTGGTTAGAAACCCTAATTGGACAAGAATAAGCCTAGGGAGGACGAAAATGACCTAAATGTTAATCCAATGACACAAATGAACTTATTGGATGCACAAGATTGGTTAAAAACCCTAATTGGACAAGAATAAGCCTAGGGAGGACGAAAATGACCTAAATGTTCATCCAATAACACAAACACACCTATTGGATGCACAAGATTGGTTAAAAACCCTAATTGGACAAGAATAAGAATTGGGAGGACCAAAATGACCTAAATGTTCACCCAATGACACAAACACACCTATTGGATAAACAAGACTGGTTAGAAACCCTAATTGGACAAGAATAAGCCTAGGGAGGACGAAAATGACCTAAATATTCATCCAATGACACTAATGAACTTATTGGATGCACAAGATTGCTTAAAATCCTAATTGGACAAGAATAAGACTAGGGAGGACGAAAATGACCTAAATGTTCATCCAATGACAGAAACACACCTATTGGATGCACAAGATTGGTTAGAAACCCTAATTGGACAAGAATAAGCCTTGGGAGGACGAAAATGACCTAAATGTTCATCCAATGACACAAATGAACTTATTGGATGCACAAGATTGGTTAAAAACCCTAATTGGACAAGAATAAGCCTAGGGAGGACGAAAATGACCTAAATGTTCATCCAATGACACAAACACACCTATTGGATGCACAAGATTGGTTAAAAGCCCTAATTGGACAAGAATAAGCCTAGGGAGGACGAAAATGACCTAAATGTTCATCCAATGACACAAACACACCTATTGGATGCACAAGATTGGTGAGAAAACCCTAATTGGACAAGAATAATCCTAGGAAGGACGAAAATGACCTAAATGTTAATCCAAGGACACAAATGAGTTTATTGGATACACAAGATTGGTTAAAAACCCTAATTGGACAAGAATAAGCCTAGGGAGGACGAAAATGACCTAAATGTTCATCCAATGACACAAACACACCTATTGGATGCACAAGATTGGTTAGAAACCCTAATTGGACAAGAATAAGCATAGGGAGGACGAAAATGACCTAAATGTTCATCCAATGACACAAACACACCTATTGGATGCACAAGATTGGTTCGAAACCCTAATTAGACAAGAATAAGACTAGGGGGGACGAAAATGACCTAAATGTTCATCCAATGACACAAACACACCTATTGGATGCACAAGATTGGTTAGAAACCCTAATTGGACAAGAATAAGCCTTGGGAGGACGAAAATGACCTAAATGTTCATCCAATGACACAAATGAATTTATTGGTTGCACAAGATTGGTTAAAAACCCTAATTGGACAAGAATAAGCCTAGGGAGGACGAAAATGACCTAAATGTTCATCCAATGACACAAACACACCTATTGGATGCACAAGATTGGTTAGAAACCCTAATTGGACAAGAATAAGCCTAGGGAGGACGAAAATGACATAAATGATAATCCAATGACACAAATGAACTTATTGGATGCACAAGATTGGTTAAAAACCCTAATTGGACAAGAATAAGCCTAGGGAGGACGAAAATGACCTAAATGTTCATCCAATGACACAATTGAACTTATTGGACGCAAAAGATTGGTTAAAAACCCTAATTGGACAAGAATAAGCCTAGGGAGGACGAAAATGACCTAAATGTTCATCCAATGACACAAACACACCTATTGGATGCACAAGATTGGTTAGAAACCCTAATTGGACAAGAATAAGCCTATGGAGGACGAAAATGACCTAAATATTCATCCAATGACACAAATGAACTTATTGGATGCACAAGATTGCTTAAAAACCCTAATTGGACAAGAATAAGCCTTGGGAGGACGAAAATGACCTTAATGTTCATCCAATGACACAAATGAACTTATTGGATGCACAAGATTGGTTAAAAACCCTAATTGGACAAGAATAAGCCTAGGTTGGACGATCATGACCTAAATGTTCATCCAATGACACAAACACACCTATTGGATGCACAAGATTGGTTAAAAACCCTAATTGGACAAGAATATGCCTAGGGACGACGAAAATGACCTAAATGTTCATCCAATGACACAAATGAACTTATTGGATGCACAAGATTGGTTAAAAACCCTAATTGGACAAGAATGAGCCTTGGGAGGACGAAAATGACCTAAATGTTCATCCAATGACACAAATGAACTTATTGGATGCACAAGATTGGTTAAAAACCCTAATTGGACAAGAATAAGCCTAGGGTGGACGAAAATGACCTAAATGTTCATCGAATGACACAAATGAACTTATTGGATGCACAAGATTGGTTAAAAACCCTAATTGGACAAGAATAAGCCTAGGGAGGACGAGAATGACCTAAATGTTCATCCAATAACACAAACACACCTATTGGATGCACAAGATTGGTTAAAAACCGTTACTGGACAAGAATAAGCCTAGGGAGGACGAAAATGACTTAAATCTTAATCCAATGACACAAATGAACTTATTGGATGCACAAGATTGCTTAAAACCATAATTGGACAAGAATAAGCCTTGGGAGGACGAAAATGACCTAAATGTTCATCAAATGACACAAACACACCTATTGGATGCACAAAATTGGCTTAATAACCCTAATTGCACAAAAATAAGCCTAGGGAGAACGAAAATGACCTAAATGTTCATCCAATGACACAAACACACCTATTGGATGCACAAGATTGCTTAAAACCCTAATTGGACAAGAATAAGACTAGGGAGGACGAAAATGACCTAAATGTTCATCCAATGACACAAACACTCCTATTGGATACACAAGATTGGTTAGAAACCTTAATTGGACAATATATAAGCCTAGGGAGGACGAAAATGACCTAAATGTTCATCCAATGACAAAAATGAACTTATTGGATACACAAGATTGTTTAAAAACCCTTCTTGGACAAGAATAAGCCTAGGGAGGACGAAAATGACCTAAATGTTCATACAATGACACAAACACACCTATTGGACGCACAAGATTGGTTAAAAACCCTAATTGGACAAGAATAAGCCTAGGGAGGACGAAAATGACTTAAATGTTCATCCATTGACACAAACACACCTATTGGATGCACAAGATTGGTTAAAAACCCTAATTGGACAAGAATAAGCCTAGGGAGGACGAAAATGACCTAAATGTTCATCCAATGACACAAATGAACTTATTGGATGCACAAGATTGGACAAAAACCCTAATTGGACAAGAATAAGCCTGGGGTGGACGAAAATGACCTAAATGTTCATCCAATGACACAAATGAACTTATTGGATGCTCAAGATTGGTTAAAAACCCTAATTGGACAAGAATAAGCCTTGGGAGGACGTAAATGACCTAAATGTTCATCCAATGACACAAACACACCTATTGGATGCACAAGATTGGTTAAAAACCCTATTTGGACAAGAATAAGCCTATGGAGGACGAAAATGACCTAAATGTTCATCCAATGACACAAACACACCTATTAAATGTACAAGATTGGTTAAAAACCGTAATTGGACAAGAATAAGCCTAGGGAGGACGAAAATGACTTAAATGTTAATCCAATGACACAAATTAACTTATTCGATGCACAATATTGCTTAAAACCCTAATTGGACAAAAATTAGTCTAGGGAGGACGAAAATGACCTAAATGTTCATCAAATGACACAAACACACCTACTGAATGCACAATATTGGTTAAAAACCCTAATTGGACAAGAATAAGCCTAGGGAGGACGAAAATGACCTAAATGTTCATCCAATGAAACAAACACACCTATTGGATGCACAAGTTTTGTTAGAAACCCAAATTGGACAAGAATAAGTCTAGGGAGGATGAAAATGACTTAAATGTTCATCAAATGACACAAACACGCCTATTGGATGCACAAGATTGGTTAAAAACCCTAACTGGACAAGAATAAGCCTAGGGAGGACGAAAACGACCTAAATGTTCAACCAATGACACAAATGAACTTATTGGATGCACAAGATTGGTTAAAAACCCTAATTGGACAAGAATAAGCCTAGGGAGGACGAAAATGACCTAAATGTTAATCCAATGACACAAATGAACTTATTGGATGCACAAGATTGCTTAAAAACCCTAATTGGACAAGAATAAGCCTAGGGAGGACGAAAAGTACCTAAATGTTAATCCAATGCCACAAATGAACTTATTGGATACAAAAGATTGGTTAAAAACCCTAATTGGACAAGAATAAGCCTAGGGAGGACGAAAATGACTTAACTGTTTATCCAATGACACAAACACACCTATTGGATGCTTAAGATTGGTTAAAAACCCTAATTGTACAAGAATAAGCCTAGGGAGGACGGAAATGACCTAAATGTTCATCTAATGACACAAATGAACTTATTGGATGCACAAGATTGCTTAAGACGCTAATTGGACAAGAATAAGCCTAGGGAGGACGAAAATGACCTAAATGTTCATCCAATGACACAAACACACACATTGATTGCACAAGAATGCTTTAAACCCTTATTGGACAAGAATAAGACTAGGGAGGACAAAAATGACCTAAATGTTCATCCAATGATACAATCACACATATTGAATGCACAAGATTGGTTAAAAACCCTAATTGGACAAGAATAAGCCTAGGGAGGACGAAAATGACCTAAATGTACATCCAATGACACAAATGAACTTATTGGATGCACAAGATTTGTTAAAACCCCTAATTGGACAAGAATAAGTCTAGGGAGGATGAAAATGACTTAAATGTTCATCCAATGACACAAACACATCTATTGGATGCACAAGATTGGTTAAAAACCCTAATTGGACAAGAATAAGCCTAGGGAGGACGAAAATGACTTAAATGTTAATCCAATGACACAAATGAACTTATTGGATGCACAAGATTGGTTAAAAACACTAATTGGACAAGAATAAGCCTAGGGTGGACGAAAATGACCTAAATGTTCATCCAATGACACAAATGAACTTATTGGATACACAAGATTGGTTAAAAACCCTAATTGGACAAGAATAAGCCTAGGGAGGACGAAAATGACCTAAATGTTCATCCAATGACACAAACACACCTATTGGATGCACAAGATTGGTTAAAAACCCTAATTGGACAAGAATAAGCATAGGGAGGACGAAAATGATCTAAATGTTCATCCAATGACACAAATGAACTTATTGGATGCACAAGATTGGTTAAAAACCCTAATTGGACAAGAATAAGCCTAGGGAGGACGAAAATGACCTAAATGTTCATCCAATGACACAAACACACCTATTGGATGCACAAGATTGGTTAAAAACCCTAATTGGACAAGAATAAGCCTATGGAGGACGAAAATGACCTAAATATTCATCCAATGACACAAATGAACTTATTGGATGCACAAGATTGCTTAAAAACCCTAATTGGACAAGAATAAGCCTTGGGAGGACGAAAATGACCTTAATGTTCATCCAATGACACAAATGAACTTATTGGATGCACAAGATTGGTTAAAAACCCTAATTGGACAAGAATAAGCCTAGGTTGGACGATCATGACCTAAATGTTCATCCAATGACACAAACACACCTATTGGATGCACAAGATTGGTTAAAAACCCTAATTGGACAAGAATATGCCTAGGGACGACGAAAATGACCTAAATGTTCATCCAATGACACAAATGAACTTATTGGATGCACAAGATTGGTTAAAAACCCTAATTGGACAAGAATGAGCCTAGGGAGGACGAAAATGACCTAAATGTTCATCCAATGACACAAATGAACTTATTGGATGCACAAGATTGGTTAAAAACCCTAATTGGACAAGAATAAGCCTAGGGTGGACGAAAATGACCTAAATGTTCATCGAATGACACAAATGAACTTATTGGATGCACAAGATTGGTTAAAAACCCTAATTGGACAAGAATAAGCCTAGGGAGGACGAGAATGACCTAAATGTTCATCCAATAACACAAACACACCTATTGGATGCACAAGATTGGTTAAAAACCGTTACTGGACAAGAATAAGCCTAGGGAGGACGAAAATGACTTAAATCTTAATCCAATGACACAAATGAACTTATTGGATGCACAAGATTGCTTAAAACCATAATTGGACAAGAATAAGCCTTGGGAGGACGAAAATGACCTAAATGTTCATCAAATGACACAAACACACCTATTGGATGCACAAAATTGGCTTAATAACCCTAATTGCACAAAAATAAGCCTAGGGAGAACGAAAATGACCAAAATGTTCATCCAATGACACAAACACACCTATTGGATGCACAAGATTGCTTAAAACCCTAATTGGACAAGAATAAGACTAGGGAGGACGAAAATGACCTAAATGTTCATCCAATGACACAAACACTCCTATTGGATACACAAGATTGGTTAGAAACCTTAATTGGACAATATATAAGCCTAGGGAGGACGAAAATGACCTAAATGTTCATCCAATGACAAAAATGAACTTATTGGATACACAAGATTGTTTAAAAACCCTACTTGGACAAGAATAAGCCTAGGGAGGACGAAAATGACCTAAATGTTCATACAATGACACAAACACACCTATTGGACGCACAAGATTGGTTAAAAACCCTAATTGGACAAGAATAAGCCTAGGGAGGACGAAAATGACTTAAATGTTCATCCATTGACACAAACACACCTATTGGATGCACAAGATTGGTTAAAAACCCTAATTGGACAAGAATAAGCCTAGGGAGGACGAAAATGACCTAAATGTTCATCCAATGACACAAATGAACTTATTGGATGCACAAGATTGGACAAAAACCCTAATTGGACAAGAATAAGCCTGGGGTGGACGAAAATGACCTAAATGTTCATCCAATGACACAAATGAACTTATTGGATGCTCAAGATTGGTTAAAAACCCTAATTGGACAAGAATAAGCCTTGGGAGGACGTAAATGACCTAAATGTTCATCCAATGACACAAACACACCTATTGGATGCACAAGATTGGTTAAAAACCCTATTTGGACAAGAATAAGCCTATGGAGGACGAAAATGACCTAAATGTTCATCCAATGACACAAACACACCTATTAAATGCACAAGATTGGTTAAAAACCGTAACTGGACAAGAATAAGCCTAGGGAGGACAAAAATGACTTAAATCTTAATCCAATGACACAAATGAACTTATTGGATGCACAAGATTGCTTAAAACCCTAATTGGACAAGAATAAGCCTAGGGAGGACGAAAATAACCTAAATGTTCATCAAATGACACAAACACACCTATTGGATGCATAAGATTGGTTAAAAACCCTAATTGGACAAGAATAAGCCTAGGGTGGACGAAAATGACCTAAATGTTCATCGAATGACACAAACACACCGATTGGATGCACAAGATTCGTTAGAAACCCTAATTGGACAAGAATAAGCCTAGGGAGGACAAAAATGACCTAAATGTGCATCCAATGACACAAACACACACATTGATTGCACAAGAATGCTTTAAACCCTTATTGGACAAGAATAAGACTAGGGAGGACAAAAATGACCTAAATGTTCATCCAATGATACAATCACACATATTGAATGCACAAGATTGGTTAAAAACCCTAATTGGACAAGAATAAGCCTAGGGAGGACGAAAATGACCTAAATGTACATCCAATGACACAAACACACCTATTGGATGCACTAGATTGGTTAAAAACCCTAATTGGACAAGAATAAGCCTAGGGAGGACGAAAATGACCTAAATGTTCATCTAATGACACAAACACACCTATTGGATGCACAAGATTGGTTAAAAACCTTAACTGGACAAGAATAAGCCTTGGGAGGACGAAAATGACCTAAATATTCATCCAATGACACAAATGAACTTATTAGATGCACAAGATTGGTTAAAAACCCTACTTGGACAAGAATAAGCCTAAGGTGGACGAAAATGACCTAAATGTTCATCCAATGACACAAATGAACTTATTGGATGCACAAGATTTCTTAAAACCCTAATTGGACAAGAATAAGCCTAGGGAGGACGAAAATGACCTAAATGTTCATCCAATGACACAAACACACCTATTGGATGCACAAGATGGGTTAAAAACCCTAATTGGACAAGAATAAGCCTAGGGAGGACGAAAATGACTTAAATGTTCATCCAATGACACAAACACACCTGTTGGATGCACAAGATTGGTTAAAAACCCTAACTGGACAAGAATAAGCCTAGGGAGGACAAAAATGACTTAAATCTTAATCCAATGACACAAATGAACTTATTGGATGCACAAGATTGCTTAAAACCCTAATTGGACAAGAATAAGCCTAGGGAGGACGAAAATAACCTAAATGTTCATCAAATGACACAAACACACCTATTGGATGCATAAGATTGGTTAAAAACCCTAATTGGACAAGAATAAGCCTAGGGTGGACGAAAATGACCTAAATGTTCATCGAATGACACAAACACACCGATTGGATGCACAAGATTCGTTAGAAACCTTAATTGGACAAGAATAAGCCTAGGGAGGACGAAAATGACCTAAATGTGCATCCAATGACACAAACACACACATTGATTGCACAAGAATGCTTTAAACCCTTATTGGACAAGAATAAGACTAGGGAGGACAAAAATGACCTAAATGTTCATCCAATGATACAATCACACATATTGAATGCACAAGATTGGTTAAAAACCCTAATTGGACAAGAATAAGCCTAGGGAGGACGAAAATGACCTAAATGTACATCCAATGACACAAATGAACTTATTGGATGCACAAGATTTGTTAAAACCCCTAATTGGACAAGAATAAGTCTAGGGAGGATGAAAATGACTTAAATGTTCATCCAATGACACAAACACATCTATTGGATGCACAAGATTGGTTAAAAACCCTAATTGGACAAGAATAAGCCTAGGGAGGACGAAAATGACTTAAATGTTAATCCAATGACACAAATGAACTTATTGGATGCACAAGATTGGTTAAAAACACTAATTGGACAAGAATAAGCCTAGGGAGGACGAAAATGACCTAAATGTTCATCCAATGACACAAATGAACTTATTGGATACACAAGATTGGTTAAAAACCCTAATTGGACAAGAATAAACCAAGGGAGGACGAAAATGACCTAAATGTTCATCCAATGACACAAACACACCTATTGGATGCACAAGATTGGTTAAAAACCCTAATTGGACAAGAATAAGCCTAGGGAGGACGAAAATGACCTAAATGTTCATCCAATGACACACACACACCTATTGGATGCACAAGATTGGTTAGAAACCCTAATTGGACAAGAATAAGCCTAGGGAGGACGAAAATGACCTAAATGTTCATCCAATGGCACAAATGAACTTATTGGATGCACAAGATTGCTTAAAACCCTAATTGGACAAGAATAAGCCTTGTGAGGATGCAAATGATCTAAATGTTCATCAAATGACACAAACACACCTATTGGATGCACAAGATTGGTTAAAAACCCTAATTGGACAAGAATAAGTCTAGGGAGGACGAAAATGACTTAAATGTTCATCCAATGACACAAACACGCCTATTGGATGCACAAGATTGGTTAAAAACCCTAACTGGAGAAGAATAAGCCTAGGGAGGACAAAAATGACCTAAATGTTCAACCAATGACACAAATGAACTTATTGGATGCACAAGATTGGTTAAAAACCCTAATTGGACAAGAATGAGCCTAGGGTGGACGAAAATGACCTAAATGTTCATCCAATGACACAAATGAACTTATTGGATGCATAAGATTGGTTAAAAACCCTAATTGCACAAGAATAAGCCTAGGGAGGACGAAAATGACCTAAATGTTCATCCAATGACACAAACACAACTATTGGATGCACAAGATTGGTTAAAAACCCTAATTGGACAAGAATAAGCCTAGGGAGGACGGAAATGACCTAAATGTTCATCCAATGACACAAATACACCTATTGGATGCTTAAGATTGGTTAAAAACCCTAACCGGACAAGAATAAGCCTAGGGAGGACGAAAACTACTTAAATGTTAATCCAATGACACAAATGAACTTATTGGATGCACAAGATTGCTTAAAACGCTAATTGGACAAGAATAAGCCTAGGGAGGACGAAAATGACCTAAATGTTCATCCAATGACACAAACACACCTATTGGATGCAAAAGATTCGTTAGAAACACTAATTGGACAAGAATAAGCCTAGGGAGGACGAAAATGACCTAAATGTGCATCCAATGACACAAACACACACATTGGATGCACAAGAATGCTTAAAACCCTAATTGGACAAGAATAAGACTAGGGAGGACGAAAATGACCTAAATGTTCATCCAATGACACAAATGAACTTATTGGATGCACAAGATTGGTTAAAAACCCTAATTGGACAAGAATAAGCCTAGGGAGGACGAAAATGATCTAAATGTTCATCCAATGACACAAACACACCTATTGGATGCAAAAGATTGGTTAAAAACCCTAATTGGACAACAATAAGCCTAGGGAGGATGAAAATGACCTAAATGTTCAACCAATGACACAAACACACCTATTGGATGCCCAAGATTGGTTAAAAACCCTAATTGGACAAGAATAAGCCTAGGGAGGATGAAAATGACCTAAATGTTCATCCAATAACACAAACACACCTATTGGATGCACAAGATTGGTTATAAACCCTAATTGGACAACAATAAGCCTAGGGAGGATGAAAATGACCTAAATGTTAAACCAATGACACAAACACACCTATTGGAAATGACCTAAATGTTCATCAAATGACACAAACACACCTATTGGATGCATAAGATTGGTTAAAAACCCTAATTGGACAAGAATAAGCCTAGGGTGGACGAAAATGACCTAAATGTTCATCGAATGACACAAACACACCGATTGGATGCACAAGATTCGTTAGAAACCTTAATTGGACAAGAATAAGCCTAGGGAGGACGAAAATGAC